>APFE031671458.1:47272-61311 GCA_000404065.3 Pinus taeda | reverse complement strand
TTTATTATTATTATTATTTGATTAAATATGTACTAATGAAATATATCTGCACGTCTCTAGCAAAAATAAAAATAAGAAAGAACATATAAACTATGATTTTGATTATGAATAAGCAAATAGTCGCTAGTCATTTACTAACAATAATAATTTCAAACGCGCTTACTTATTTTCGCGATAATTGTGTTATAGAGTAGACAAAATTCACAACATCCAACTCATAAGTGCTCATATGTACATGTCACGTAATTTTAGAGCATGTAATTCCTGAGTAAGAGTGTCATATTCCCTAACAATCTTTCCTGCATGAACTCGATGGAGATTGCGCGCTGGTTTCAGTAGTCGAAGGCACTATTATTACTTTCACATTCATCTGAAGAAAGAGAAGAGGCAGGACTCAGCTACTGCTGTTGTTGAGATTGATGATGGAGACGGAGCAGTTTGTAAAGAAGAGATCCTCCCACCGCTCCGATAGTTGGACCCAACAAATAAACCCAAATGTCATCATAATTGTTTGCTACCACGGCAGGCCCAAAGGAACGCGCAGGGTTCATAGACGCTCCCGACACCGACCTGTCCAAAGGATGAGTAATAGCAATATTAATAATAATCATATCTTCCTCCAAAACACATATAGCACTAATTTCTTTCAAATTAATTAAGGCAAAAATAAGAGTTTCCATATTGGTAAGTTGTAATGATAATTCCAAGTTGTAATGATAATTCCATCTTCACAATTGGTTATGTTGCAATGATACTTCTATCTTTTTCTTGACAAACATATTAATTAGCATAATTAGATAAGTAAATGTGGTTGATATTAGAGACCGATCTAATCAGATAATCTCTATTTTGATATTTATATTAATTAGTATAATTAGATTAGTAAATGTAGTTGATATATGTAATGGTAATTTTATTTTTATTGTCATAACCATATTAACTAACACAACTAAATTAGTAAATATGATTGATATACTTAATTTTATACTTTTGTGATTCATACTGATTTTGATAATATCTTTCAGATTAATTACGTTTATAGAGAAGGGTTTCAGCTAAAATCACATCAGCATTCTTCAACTTATCTTAATGATAAACCACACTTGTTGGTTCTAAACCTGTAAACAAATAAATGATGTGTGATTTTCCCTGAAACCCCTCTCTATAAATTTGATATAGATCACAAAAACTTCAATTCAACCATTAATCACATTATAAATTGATGGTTATTTTTATATGTCAATCTCCCTATAAACCCAAACAACCTATATAACCAAATTTACTAAATTATATCAATCTATATCAACCCAATTTACTAACTTAGATTATGCTAACAGCAATAATAATATCTTCCTCCTAGGCCCAAATAATTTCTTTCTAATGAATCAATGCATAAATGTGGAGTTTCTATGTTCGTACGCTGTAATGATGACTCCCATTGCAGTCGATGCTCCCACTGCAATGCCTGACAGTTGTCCAATCTGCATACCACCACTTACAGACTCGATTAAAATAGAGCAATATGCTCCAGAATAATTCTATAACAATATGACATTTATGATATGCTGTCAATCTGCATACCACTTAGAGACTCAATTAAAATAGAGCAATATGCTCCAGAATAATTCTATAACAATATGACATATATGATATGTAGAGAGTATATAAATATGTACAGCTCGAGCGTCCAGGGACAGTGAAGATGCGAGGAACATTATGAAGAATGTAGCGATTATCTCCACCCAAAAGGCTGCTGCAGAGTCCGATACTGGCTTCGTCATTGCCAGCTCTCCTTTTACGTTGTACACTTTCTTTGCGATGAAAGTAGCCAAGATAGAGCTTGTCAACTGTGCAATGACATACAGAGGCACCTGCTGATCACAAGTAGTAAATGCACCATGCTTGGATAGTCACCATAATCTTTGTGCTACATTTTTTCTTTTCAGGGTTTTTAATATATTTTTTTAATTTTTTAGTTTTAAATAGTTTAGAATTGGGTAGGATTTATTGGAATGATAAATTTGAATTGTGATTAAAATTAATTAAAATTAAGTGAGAATTGATTGGAATTATAAATTTGAGTTATGAATTCTCTACAAAATATTTTTGAAGTGTTAAATTCATATATAATAAAAAAATTAATTTAAACCGCACAAATGAATATTTCATCCCCAGAAAACAGAATTTGGCCGAGCAAAATCTTTAAAAAATTCTAATAATTAAACAACCTCTAAGGAATCATCAGGTATTAATGGAGCTGGCATTTACCTGTGCCCAGGGGAATTGTTGCGCTACCGCAAAAGCTATTGTTATAGCGGGATTGACATGGGCGCCTGAAATATGTCCGATGGAAAAAATGGCGACCATGATTGCAAAGGCTCCAGTGACTGCGTACTCCATCAGTCCTATTATTCCCTTGTTTTTTTCTCCAACGGCTACTACGGCGCATATAGAGAACACCACTATGAATGTGCCTACCATCTCAGCACATGCCTGTATTCAAATTAAGGCGATGAAGGAATTTATAATGTATATTTTTATTGGGAAAGAAATCGGTCTCTTTTAGCATAGCAATTTCCATGTTTACTGGGATTTTTGGAATATTTTGGAATTAGATTAACATAGTTGTGTTTATGTTTATCAAAATTTTGAAACATTTTAAGGATTTGCAATGGACATATTTCAAGTCTCACTACAAAGTATATTAGTAGGAATTTTTGGGATTTATTTATAAGATTAATGAAGATTTAAATCTCGATAGAAAACATTACTACAATTCTATTCAACTATCCAAATTACACTCAATCTTATTATAACTATTCTATCCAACTACCCAAACTAAACTCAGCAAAAATGAAATTACTATACTTACCCGCGTGAGCAGCAACAAATATCTTTTTTGTGTATCAGCAGGAACCATTGTGGATGATACTTGCAAGTTATGGGATCCCCCATTCATTCCCTCTTCCTCGCCGCCATTTTGATTGGTCATGGCAGCCTCCCACTGCTACCTCACTTGCATTCACCTGCTCCCCTCACCAGCTTTTGCAAGGATTTGAGGCAGGTAGACGATCTGTATCCCTATCCCAAGAGACAGAAGTTCAGAACAGTTAGCCTGTGTAAGGAATCCAACGCACGCTTATAGAGTGAAATGCCTTCGATTTGGACATATGGTTGGGTTGTCTACAACTTTACACCTTTTCCAAATAATCAGAGTCATGACAATTGAGTGGAATGCTACATGGCCATACGAAGTTGCACGCATTTCCTGCATGTTAAATAGTTGCTTTTCCTCCTCACCATGAAATATTGGAGAGTCCAGACTCCTCCCGGATTCGTTCACACACAAATTGTATGTAAACGATATGGTAAACTAATTTGTATATCATAAATTATTGTACATCTCAGAAAGTAGCTGATTGCTTAATTACAGGAGCTAGGCATGCTCACAACTTTTCTCCCTCCCTCCCGTCCAGGCTCATGGAATCTATAAAGGCATACATTTTCTTCTCCTTTCGCCTTTAACGGCCTTTCCGAGCTCTCAAACCTATCGAACGTCCACAGATTCACAAAATCAACATGATTACAAGTTTTTTTTAATGTAAAATAACTTGAATACAGTGAATCATCTCATTTCTTCTATTTTTAAGTTAAAAAATTACAACCAAACCTCATATAAACCAAGTGATAGGGAGGCCACTTTAATGTTGGATAAAAGAATTATAATTAAATCCCAAATAAATTAACTTATTTACTCTTTATAGGTCTTATATGTGAGTTTATGACACAACATTCTATTTATTATGGTAAGTGCAGGTTCATAAAATCACTTAAATCACTTTCCAGTGAATGTGTGGGGTTTAGTTCAGATTTCATTACAAGGAATTAAGATTAAGAATATTATGGGTAAGAGTTATTAATGAGAGATAAACATTTTCTTATGAAGCATCTAGGTTAGATCAAGTATCACACAATCCAAGTAACAACATTTTAGATTTCATCACAAGGAATTAAGGTTAAGAGCATTCAGGGTAAGAGCTATTAATGAGAGATAAACATTGTCCTATGAAGCATCCAGGTTAGGCCAAGTATCATACAATCCAAATAACAATATCTCCTAATTGAGCTCATAATTTTTCCATATAATTTTATAAGAATTTAAATAAAATTAACACAATTTCCAAAATAATCTAATCATTCGTTCATGCATATGTCATATTCTTTTTATTTATAATTTAATAAAAATAAATAAGTAAATGAACATACAAATCATATAAGTAGTTGTATTTTTTCTTAAATGAATTAAGATATAAATATCTTTTTATAAACTATATATAGATTTACATATTGATATTCCAGTAAAAGTTGTTTTTCCTCTTAACAACCATTTAAATTGAGATAATGTTTAATTTCAAGTAGTGGATTGTTGCTTGAATATACATGATGCCATTGTTGTAATATAAGGAATGGCAATACAAGATATTAACTTTTTTGTACATATTGATTGAAAGTTTGTGGAGCAAGATTTAATAGTTTATCAACTGCATCCACTTTCCACATATTATATAGTGACCCAATTTGACTTAGATCAAATTATATTTATCAACTTTTGATGTCCTTGTGGAGGATCCCTTGAATCCCCTCTAATGATGACTATGGATCAATTTTGAGTTTCATGTAGCACCATTAATGCTTTCTATAAATCACAAAGTAATCATAATTAACATTGAAATCTACACTCAATCCCCAAGTTCCTTAATTCCCAGTCTTAATTCACTTTAACACATATGACTAGCATTGTGACAAACCACTTAACCAAAAGGTGCTAAGGCCAACTGCTTGCGTGACTCGAATCTCCACTTTACTCATAATCAACACTTCGTCTAGATAACTTCTTAATATGGATATTTGTTCCAATTTGGATACGGTCCTAAGCCATATTAACATTTTAGGTTAGATAACTTTTGGTGTGAATTCCAAAATCTAGAATTCAATTCTTGGTTATAACTCTCCGTGGGGTCTACACCAAACATTTTGAATTCCAAAGATCATCTAGGATGTAGAGTTTGCACTTACTTATGACTTGTGGTGGGGTCTATCTCATATACATATTAGTCTAGATTAGAAACTTTGATCCAAATGTCCTTGCTTAAATAAAAAAAATTATTTTGATTTCGATATCCACTCCAATATGGATACTTCTACTCTATTTGGCTTAGCTTTGATTCATCTAAAGCCTTTGTGGTTGCACTTTTGTTCGATCCAGATAGCCATACTTTTGGATATAAAGAATTTTGTTGTGTTGTCTCTGCTACAAGACGGTCCAAAATTTTAGTCTACATTCAAATTTCAAAGCCTACTTTGACCTTGAAAATTATCTTTTCTAGTAGTGAGAGTCATCCCACGTATATTCTCTAAGTTTCTAGTCCCTTTGTGAAGAAAACTCAAGTGCCGTCTTTTGGCATGGGAAGTGTGGCACATTGCAAAAGCTGAGTTATGGTTTATTTCAAGGGGAAAATTTGGTGTCGATGGGTCTTATTTATCATATAGACATGTATTGGACCCATTCCCAAAGTTTCATACACTGTCGCACAAGTTTCATCACAATCGTCACAAAGTGTACCTTAAGTGTCACACTTGGAGGAGTATCTTGTTTTGCCTTTGTATTAAGGAACCATGTTATATCTAAGTGATGAGTGTTAAATATTGTGTCATCGATTATTTTGAGTGTGTGATCATGTTAAAGTCTAACTTTGGTCTCATATCTGCTTCATTGATCCCACACTTAGCCAAATTCTAGAAGTATTTCTACCCCACTAACTTAAGCTCACTCCACCCTCTTGAATTATGCATTGCACAGTGGCAAGCCTTAAACATGCACCCTTACCTCCTAGAACTACATAATGCATAGTTCTTGCCACCAAGGACTGCACATTGTGCAATCACAATGCTTAATCATGGCCTCCTGATCCCTAGGACTATGCAATCAAGCCTACCATTCAATATCCTTCTGCACATTGCGTAATTTCGTTCTACAGTCTTCCTTCCTTGCTCCATGAACTATGCAACCACGCAATCTATTGGCCTCCCTCTTTCCTAAACTGCAAATTACACAATCAAAGTAGGAAAGCCTGCCTCATTGTGACCCTCAACTACGTAGTCTTCCTGCCTTGGCCTCCAGTGCTACGCATTGTGTAGTAACAAGCCTCACCACCTCACTCCTGGCCTCTAGAACTACACATTGTACAATCCCTGAACCTCCCTCCCAATACAATATCCAATTCCAATTCAATCAATTATTTTCATGAAGCATGTTAGAATAGGAGTTTTCAGGTTGATGTCATCTTGTCATGAGTGATTTTCAGTTGTAGGTATTACATCTTTACATGATAGGATGATAATCGAGGAGAAGGAAAAGGAGACTATACTAGAGGACACTTATGAAGCTACAAAGACCAGTTTATTGTAGAACAAGAAGAAGAAGGGACGCTAGTTTGTGACAACAGTTGGAGATCAAGATCATAGTGAAGACCCCCTATCTTCAATCCATATGGAGGAGGAAGAGGAAGAGCATGTATCATCTCTCAATAAGACACAAAGATAACAAAAGTAAGAGTGGCTTGACATTTCCACATCATCATCAAGTCCATGTCATGTCATGTCATGTCTTGTCAATTGTCATATGAGTCATCATTTGCCACATCATTTGTGCATGTAATTATGTAATTTTACATAATATGAGAAATGTAATGTGAAGTGGATGTCCAAGAGTCACCTATAAAATGTGAAAAGTCATGTAGAAGTCAAAGAGTCTCATGAAAATTTGAAAAGTTAGATGGAAGCTCAAGAGTCATGAGGGGAGTCCAAGAGTGACAAGGGAGGTGGAGAGTCACCTCATTTGTTATATATACACCCTCATAGCTCAATCAAAGGAATTTTCACCTTGGCTCCTCTAACCAAGCATTAGAAAGGAAGATAGTTTTTTTGAGGAGCAAGTAGTAGCTCCAACGCTCCACTATTGAAGCTAGTGATGATTGTATTGATGTATCTTGGAACTTTATCTTAATATTGAATCTCAGTGAACCAACACACTTTCATGCATATGTCTTAAATGTTGTAAGACTATTCTTTGAATGCTTCTGATATATGTTGTTTTCATTTGTACTAAAGAAATTGAATTATTTCGATGACTTTGGTGCTTGTCTTGTTGAAGGTGTGGTGTACTTGTTTTAATGATCATTACTTCTATGTTTACTATTTTGCTAGTTGATTAACGATCATTTCATATACATGCTCATGTGTATTTATTGGATTTATATTATTACTCTTCTCTTAAAGTCCCACTTTTGTCTCCTTTCGATGGAATAACCTTGATACATTCTACAATTGAACATTTCACAAGGCATACTCACTTGTTCATTCAAAAGTAAATATACATACTCTTTCATGCTAACCATCATATTCGAGGAAAATCTCTCAGATAAATGGAAGTCAGGTGTTATTTCTGGAAGGGTTCGTATACCAAATGGTGTGATGTCTAATTGGAACTTTTCATGAGGGAGGCCCCCTTTCATGTTGGTGAGTTCCAACATCGCCAACATTTGGGTGCTAGAAGGAGGGAAACTGCCTTTTTATGGTTGATAACTCACCACATCTTAACAAGAAAACTTCCACACAAGGAAGTAACATTCCCATTTTCACTCCAACTCATATTCCTGAGAGAAAGGAAACTTATCGGCCTTATCTGGGACAAGCATTTGAAGTTACTTATGATCATTTATAAATGATTTGACCTATTACTCATCAGTTTGCCAAAGCTCTTGGTTTACTCCCTGTTGTTACTATTCTACCTCATAATCTTGTAAAAAAAGAAACAACTCCGAGTGGCGTATTGGTTTCTTCAATGGAAGATTTGGTTATTGCAACCCTTGAGGATTTAGTTGATCCTACAGAAAGAAGAAATATACAAGGGGAATTGTTGCCTGTTGAGGAGAATTTGGGTAATGAAGTGGAATATTTTTAGTTTTCTAAGGAGGAACATATTGCTTATAACGAAGTCTTTAACAGTGAAAGAGAAGCTTCTTAAAACCCAGGAGAAGAGGAGGAGGAAGGAGACAAATACAAGGTTTATGCATACTTGGATTGGATGGCCCAAGGGCCACTCGCTCTTCCAGATAATCTTCACAGAATGCCTAAACATCTATAAAATTTGTTGTCAAAGTTTGATCCCAATAATAAGACGATATTGACGATTTCTACATGCATTTACGAATGTTTGAGTTACTTTTTGATGACGTTTCTTGTAGACTCTTTCTATGCACTTTAGAAGGTAGAGTGTCTATATGGTATCATAGTCTTCCAACCAATTCAATATGTAGCTAAAGGGAGTTTAAGAAGCTATTTGTGGAAAAAATTGTTGATGATAAATCTCAAACTCCTGCCATGTTATTAAAAGAACCTGGGAAACTAAAAATGGGGAACAAGGAAAGGTTCAAATACTTTAACCAAATATTTACACATTTGTTGAATAAGTTCCCCATATATGTGCAACCACATGATGACATTATGAAAGATTATTATATAGCCTCCTTTCCAGTTAACATTTTTGTGTTTGTCAAAAGTGATGCAAAGGATACTTTTTCTTTAAACTTTACAGAAGCTCTTGTCATCAAAAAATATTTGCATTTTATTGGAGTCATTGAAGACATCGACAATCCTAAATACTCCAAGGAAATTGGTAAGAAAACCCAAGCCTCTTCCAACAAAGCTAAGGAGAAAGATCCTTTCAATATGGAAAGATTGACCAAACCTTTGAATTTTATTATGAATGAAGTATCAGTATTAGAGAGGAGATCAAGTGATGCATCCACTATTCGCAACAATTCTTGTATACTACCTTTCTTTAAAAAGAACAATAACTCTCAACTGGCTAAATCTACTAAAATTTCTAACACGGTGTTCAATGTCGAAATTTTTGGCTTGGACAACTTTTGTACTTCTCACCAAGAGAAAAAATGCCCACAGTGGAATCATATTATAAAAACTGTGATGGCTAAACTGGTTGAAACCTTGTTAGCAAAGGAAAAACCTAAACAGAGTGAAGAAGTGAGTGAACCTTCCATGACCGAAGAAAGTTTGGTTGTTGGGCACTCAATGAATGTGTTTAATGTTATATACAACGTCGATAATCACAATGTTGATGAACTGTCCATTATAATTTGAGGAGAAAGGGACATGTTTCTAAGTAGGAAATTAAGAATAATTTGTTGCAAATAATTCTACCACCTTCTAATTCAACTCAAAATTCGCTAAAAAAGTCTAGAATTACTTTGTTTTCCAAAAACACTTCCACCGACATTAAAAACAAGTCCACCACTCTTGAAGCTTCGAATAAAGCTACACCACTCGATTCATCAACACGACCCATTAAAATTAAAAGTATTGATTAAAACATTGTCGACGATATGAAAAGAGCTCGAACCAAAATTTTAATATTTGAGCTTGTAAAGGTAATGGGATAGTGAGAAATTATTATACAATCACTCTCATCATATTATTTTACAAGTAAGGATGTTTTTTCTTCTCAGGTAATGTCATGTAACTCTTGCCATATTATCGAATTTGTAGTTAAATATGTCAATTTGAATTCTAACACTTTCTGCCCTCTATTTCTCTTAACATTTGAAATATTTAATTATAATGTTAATAATTTTTTAATTGATTCTGGTGCATCTGTGAATGTCATGCCAATATCGGTTACTAAGAACATTAATGCAAAATGGGATGAAAATTGATGCATGGTTCATACAGCTGGAAAAATTGTTTGTCGAAGCCATTGGTGAACTCAATAATATTATCATTTGCTTGTTGTCAAACGATAAACTCATCAGTGTATAAACATTATAATTGTGTACATTCCCAAAGCCTATTGTAATTACAAGGGTACTTTTCAATTGTTTGGACAGATTTATGGCTTTCGTATAAGGGCAGAAATAACCAGATTCAAGTAGAAAGCAAGCCTTAAATGAAACATATTGTGACACAACTTGAGGTACACAATGAGGTGGTGGGTTTTTCAGATGTCATTTTCATAAATTATTTTCTAGAAGTAAATCACAAATGTTATCTAGCACAATCTTCACCTATCCCACAAGATACACAATTGGAAATCCTTCCTTGAAATCTAACCGGTACAAATGATTCTTGGACAATAGATGTAAATATTAGTAGTATAGGACATAGCTATAGTATTTCTAACATTTGGATATTGTATTTCGATGGTTCAAAAATGTAGAATGGATCTGGAGCTGGTTGCATTTTAATAGACCTGGATAAAATAAATGTATGATTTCTTTCTACTTGGAATTTGAGTGCACCAACAATGTTGTTGAATATGAAGAAATCATTTTGGGTTTGAAGAAAGCCATAAACCTCAAAGTGGAACTGCTCAAAGTAATAGGTGACTCTGAAATTGTTGCACGACAACTACAAAATATGATACATTGTGTGACACATAATCTTAGAAATTGTCAACAAGAGGTGTGGCATTTAATTTCACAATTCCAATATTTCAATACTATTTTTGTTCCTTGAATTCACAATGTCGATGCTAATAAAACATCAAAAGATATTGTTAGGTTGTCACCTTTAAGGGATGGATTTTTAGTTGAGATTATTTATAGGCCATCCATTCCTGATAACATTACTAACTTTCATATTTTTAATGATGAGCAACAAATACTAGATTTCATGGTGAACATTGGTGTATTCAATGATGCAGATATTGATGAAGATGAGCATGAAAAAGCATTTTCAGGGTTAGCACAAGAAAGGAAAGTAAATCTCATTCCCAAGGGTGTGGTATCACTAGAAAAGTTGTATGACCTACAAAATCAATTTAGGGGGGCAGTGAATGCAAAGAATCATAGCTCTTCACTCTCACATGAACAAGTAAATCGTGGCACGGAAGAAGGTGTGAGGTATGTAAATTTTGGTGCTTGTTGCACACTCAAAAGAAAAAAAAAAAATTATCCTCCGCTTTAAACAGTATCAATATGTCTTCACATGGACATATGATGTTCTTAAGCCTTATGATACGTGAATAATCGAGCATGTAATTCCGATAAAGGAAGGGGTCAATCCTTTCCAACAGAAACTGAGAAAAGTTCACCCTGCAATTGAACCTCTCGTTCAAAAAGAATTAAGGAAAATTTTGGATGCTTTAATCATATTTAAAGTTTGTCATTCAACATGGGTCTCTAATTTGGTTCTTGTAAGGAAAAAGTCTAGGAAGATACACACATGCATTAATTTTCATAATTTTAGCTGTGCCTTAGACAAGAATAATTATCCAGTGCCATCTATGGAACAAATTTTGGAAACAATATCATGATCAGAAATGTTCTCATTCTTGGATGTTCTTTTTTGTTACAACCAGGTTCTACTGGCATAACCCAATAGACATAAGACCACATTTAGAACAAACTGGGGTACATTTTCCTTCAAGAGAATTCCTTGTAGACTTATTCATGCAAGAGATACCTTCCAACACACTATGGACATCACATTCCTCTATTTGATTGGAAAAATAATTGTGGTTTACTTAGATGATGTGACAGTGTATTCAAAGAAGATATTTGATCACTTGCATCATCTAAAGCAAATTTTTTATCAATGTCACAAATACGATATATCTTTGAATCCTAAGAAGATAATGTTCATCGTCTTTGAGGGAAACCTCTTGGGCCATATAATCGTAAAGAGTGGGATTAAAGTGGACCCAAAATGAGTCAAAGCTATTAATAAAATTCCCTTTCTAGTATGGAAGAAATCTATGTAATCCTTCTTAGGGAAAATCAATTTCCTTCGTAAGTTCATCTCAAACTATGCACAGATAGTAAAATCGTTATAGGAGATAATCAAGAAGGATTCAATTTACAAATAGCATAAAAGGGAAAAGGATGATTTGGCCTATATGAAGCAAGTAATCGTCGAAGTTCCAACACTATATAGTCCATATTTCAAAAAATATTTATGTTGCATACCTTCTCTTTTGATACTTTGCTTGCAACCTTTCTCAAGAAAAAGGATGATCATGGTAATGAGTCGACTATATCATTCATGAGTGCTAACTTACAAGGACCTAAATTAAACTATCCTACCATCAATAAGTAAGGTTACACAATGTATAAAGCAGTGAAGCATTTCAGGCCATATCTTCTGAAAAATCATGTTATCATCTTTGTGCCTCACCCAACGGTTAGATCCTTTTTTGTTCGACAACAGTTGGGTGAAAGAAGAGTGAACTAGATGACAAGCTTACAAGAGTACAATCTTGAGTTCAATATCATTCACACAATAAAGGGCCATGGTCTATAACAACTAGTAGTAGAAGCGGGCAACACACCAGAAGATGACTCTTCTAAATGGGAGTAGGAAATTGAAATGTACAACATTGTGTTGAGATTGCAACAAGATGATGGAGCTTAGTGGAAAGGAGTCGCCTTCACTAAGTGGGCCCGCAGGCTATTTTTGGCGCAAGTCTATTTTTAGACTATGTCTATTTTTAGACATATGGATCATGTCTATGGATTGCAGGTTGTTGTTTATGGATGATTGATCAAGTTGGAAAAATAGATGGACTTCTATTTTTGATGAAAGTGTGAGTGATCACAGTGTGAGTGATCAAGTCTATTTTTAGACTAGCGGTCAAAAATAGAAAAGTCAAATATTATTATCTCACAATAATATTTGGACTATAAACTTAATCTTATTCTCTTGGAGTACTTCAGTTCGAGCTACGGATGTGGCACATGCAATTGCATGAAGGAAATACGTGGTTCTTATGGGTTAGTTGAATATTTGCATGCATGACTTCAGTTAGAACTCAAGTGAGTTGAGTTTAGTGGACTGGAGGTGCAGTTGATGGAGTTGTTTTCAGTTTAGCTTTGTTAAACTGGTTGTATTTAGTCTAAATGGAAAATAGACTAGAGATGAGTTGAGTGAATTAGTTATTAATTAATTCACAAGTTATTAACTCATAATACAACTAATGAATACATCAGTTAACTCAGTTGCATGTCAGTGCATGTTCAGTTCAACAGGGACAGGTGGTAGAGAATCAGATTGCTATCAGTTGTGACTATAGTTGTGCACCAGATCTTGCACAAATCAGGGGATTGAGTATGCCAATGAGTTTTCCCACATTGTAGCTTGGAAATACGTGATTTAGCCAAGGAAAGACGTGGCTTCCTTGGTATTATCATCATTTCTCTTGCAGGATTGAGCAGCGGAGGCAGGCAAGCAGTGGAAGAGATTTGAGCCAGTGACTGATTCAGATCTGAGCTGTATTGTGTGTAACAAGTGGAGCTGGTACTGGATTGCTTGTAATAAGCATTGTACTTTGTAATGTTACATGACTCAATCATTAATATACAGATAGTTGGGGTTTTGAGCGAGATGCTTTCCCCGGGATACATACTGTGTTAATGTGTGAATGCTCTTGATGTTTTATTGTTATTGATGCTGCTATATTGATGATCAACGTAGAGGAGCTTATGTATTGTGTATATTTTCCGCAATAGTACATGATCAGGATAATCTCTGTTGAATATGTGTTAAATTATTCAAAATTTCTACATGGTATCAGAGTTGGTTGATTTGTAGAAGAGATTTCTACAGGATATCAAAGCGAGGATTGATCATTAGATCTATTATTCAGGAAGTGACTACGTTTTATTTCTTCAGGCAGAGTCTGTAATCGGGCCAGGTAGCCTCTGGATTCATCCTTCTTTTGGAAGGTGAGATATCCGGTGAATGCCCATACAGTCGATCTCTGTACAAGAAATACTTCGTTCTCACGAATTTTAGATTGGAAGCAGTTGAGTTGGTTGCTGGTGGAATTCGAAATTTGCAGCAGTGTTTTCTTGGTGACAACGCAGCAATGTCTTTCAACGGATTGCGATTGGAGTATGCCCTTGAGGGCAGCTCAAACTATATTGCATGGAAGGACAGGATGGAGGCAGTATTGGATGATAACG
>APFE031671458.1:0-42993 GCA_000404065.3 Pinus taeda | reverse complement strand
TTTTTGGCGCAAGTCTATTTTTAGACTATATCTATTTTTAGACATATGGATCATGTCTATGGATTGCAGGTTGCTGTTTATGGATGATTGATCAAAGTTGGAAAAATAGATGGACTTCTATTTTTGATGAAAGTGTGAGTGATCACAGTGTGAGTGATCAAGTCTATTTTTAGACTGGCTGTCAAAAATAGAAAAGCCAAATATTATTATCTCACAATAATATTTGGACTATAAACTTAATCTTATTCTCTTGGAGCACTTCAGTTCGAGCTACGGATGTGGCACATGCAATTGCATGAAGGAAATAAGTGGTTCTTATGGGTGAGTTGAATATTTGCATGCATGACTTCAGTTAGAACTCAAGTGAGTTGAGTTTAGTGGACTGGAGGTGCAGTTGATGGAGTTGTTTCAGTTTAGCTTTGTTAAACTGGTTGTATTTAGTCTAACTGGCAAATAGACTAGAGATGAGTTGGGTGAATTAGTTATTAATTAATTCACAAGTTATTAACTCATAATACAACTAATGAATACATCAGTTAACTCAGTTGCATGTCAGTGCTTGTTCAGTTCAGCAGGGACAGGTGTTAGAGAATCAGATTGCTATCAGTTGTGACTATAGTTGTGCACCAGATCTTGCACAAATCAGGGGATTGAGTATGCCAATGAGTTTTCCACATTGTAGCTTGTTCTCACGTGATTTAGCCAAGGAAAGACGTGTTGCCTTGGAATTATCACCGGTTCTTGTGCAGGTATTGAGCAGCGGAGGCAGGCAAGCAGCGAAAGAGATTTGAGCCAGTGATTGATTCAGATATGAGTTGTATTGTGTGTAACAGAGCTGGAGATACTTGTGAGAAGCATTATACTGTGTAATGTTACATGACTCAATCATTAATATACAGATAGTTGGGGTTTTTAGCGAGATGCTTTCCCCGGGATACATACTGTGTTAATGTGTGAATGCTCTTGATGTTTTATTGTTATTGATGCTGCTATATTGATGATCAACGTAGAGGAGCTTATGTATTGTGTATGTTTTCCGCAATAGTACATGATCAGGATAATCTCTGTTGAATATGTGTTAAATTATTCAAAATTTCTACACATTGAACAAGCTACCATGTTACACTAGGAAAATCACTCTTGAGGAAAAGAGAAATCTCCGTAGATCCTTGACAGAAACTAGAAACAAGCAAGACAATTGAACTGAATCTTTCCCTAATTTGGACTTGTTTGAATTATAAGAATTAAGGCTAATGGATGAGCCTCTTACCTATTTCATGAAATGCTCGATGAAGATCCCTTGTTGTGATTTGATACAGCTCCTCAATGCTTGACAAGACTTGCAGCCATAGACCATAAAATAATCAAAAGCATATGCGATATAATAATCCAAACAAAACTTAACCTAATGATCAAGGAAATTTGAAATCAAAATTTCCTTAATAAACAATATAAACAATTATAAAGCATTCATCATTCCAATAAGACAAATCAATGGGAGAAAGTGTTCATTTGTATTAATTAGAGATAAAGAGGAGCCTTACAACCTTCACAATGATGTTGTGAGGTTCCTCCCAAATGCCTTCAATCTCCTCCTTAGATGACAAGCTTTCTAAACTCAAACTAACAACATAACTTTATCTTCTCTTGAGTTTTGACCCCCCCAATCCCTCTATCCTATAGTCATTTTATAGGCCAAGAGGAAGAAGTTTCAAATCCAAAAGAGGAGGATGAGACCCCTTAATTGAGGGATTAGGTTTCCATGAGTAAAGGGATTAAGATTCATCATTTGAGGGTTATAGTTCGAATATTCATCACCTGGAAGATTTTAGTTGGGAAATATTCAACCAACTATGTTTCTAGAATGTACTTTTTATTTTTACTTTCTTGAATTCATCTGCACAGGTTTATAGTGGCAGACAGAGCACATATCTATGCTTTTCTCAGAGTTAATTCCAGCAAATGTGCGGGAAAATCTAGGAAAATCAGCACTGGTGAAACTTAACAAGGTGTGACAGTTATTTTCCCCAATTTTCTCATCTAATTGAAGATATTTTTTCTTGTTTGACTTCTAAGGGAGTTCATTCAAACATGTCCATGGATGGTAAAAAGACCCATAAACTGATCAAGTGTGATGGCGACAAATTGACATGTAACAAATTCCCCCCTAAAGTGCGAAGTCTATAAAATAAGTTTAAAAGATTGAAGCACTTTATCATTCCAAGGACGAGATCAAAGACAATGGTTGGAAACCTGTAGGGAACATTCAAGGATTACAATGGAAATGTATATCAATAATCATCATTGAGGTAGGCATTCCCATACTTAGAGTAAAGCGAACTCGATGAACAAGCATGGAAAAATCAAAATCATATAGATATTAGACACAACATGGACGCAACCATCTGCCATAAATGGGTCTACATAATCATGAATATAAAATCTCCTCGCAACCTGGATTGATGAAACTAGATCCAAGGTCTTGATCTCCATCTCTCTATCCATAGTATGAATCTAACCATGTGAGTGAACGTTTCGAAGTTGAACATGGCAGAAACCACTTGATAACCAGTTAATGATGTGAACCATTAACAACTATGAGAGAAACCACCAATAATGAAAATGGTTCTTAAGGTACTTCCAGTACAATATATGAAGTGTGAATAAGTGATCTGAAGTCGAACACTCATAGAATCGTTCAATCGAAGGCCAATGATGAGAACCTATTGTCAAAGGCGAGAAACCTGCCATTAAGGCATGCAGGTCTCAAGGCACTGAATGTTTCTAGATAAAATTCCTCGATAATGAGCTGAAGTTGATAGGAATTGACCTGTCATAGGAAATCCTACGACACGAAACACAATGTCAAGTTTTGAAAATAGTTTGCAAGGATTTACTTAAGGATGGCCGAGGCGATTGAAGGCTAGAATTTGCAAATGAACTTGAACTGAGGTTTGAAATTCTCTTAAACACATAATGACACTTCAGTTGACTTGGTAGCATTTGACTTAACGATAATACCAAAAACCATGAATACTTTCAATGAGGTTCAATTAATTATAAGACAAATGGATTTCCCAACCCGAACATGAATGTGACGGAGTGTCATGTTCAAGAGCGACATGCTACCTTTAGAAATGAAAATGTGAAATGGACACCTTTTCCAAATTTCCCCCCACCATTATAGGCAAGTACCTCTTTATTTTTGACAAGCTTGAGGAGGATAACATATGCTTGGACTATAAGCTTATCCTTCGAATGAGTCCATCGAAGTATTTTTAGCGAACCCTAAGAAGGAATGGTTTGGCCTTTTTATGCTTAACAAGTCCTATATTGTTTAGTTTTTACGAGTCTAGTAAAGGAGTAACTCGATCTCATTTTATTTTAAAGATTTTGAAAAAGTCACAAAAAGGAAACTCATTCAATTCTTTTACCGTAAAATGTTAACAAGCCCAGAGAAAGTAAAGCTCGATGTTTTTTAGTTTTAGAGAGTTGAAGAAAAACACAAGTAGACTCCATCATGTTATTTTTCATAAGTCTTAGTCCCTTAGGTCTGAAAAAGGATAAAATAATACAAGAGATAACTATATTGACCATGTTCAATCAACGTATACCTTTTTCGTAAATAATCCTAACTCAATCCGTAAAAGGAGTAAACTTATACCGAGTGGATGGTTGTTAATTTACTTTTACAGGTTCAAACAATCAAGTACTTGGTGATATTTTCAATTTTAGAAGAGTCTAAAAAAGGATTAAAAGAGGACTCTATGATTTTCGTTTTTCGTAATTTTTTAAGAGAATGAAAAGCGATAAAAGTCTGCTAAATAGTCAAAATTATTATCCTCACTTTGTAACCTATTGTGTGCATTTAAACTCAATAAATCATTATAATTGCTCAAAAACATAATAATTTCCCTCCTAAAAGGTTTTAAATACAAAAATAATATTTATTTTTAGCTTAAAAACCCTATAAAAGTGGGAAAAGTAAATTATTTTTCTCCATTTGGATTTTTACCATTTGAGAGCAAAGATAGGAATTTTTACCACCAGACTTTGAGGACTGATTTCGAGCTAACTGGTGGATGAAATCGAAAACTACTTCTTCCAGGTAGAATATCTCTCCTTAACTTAGCTTTTTATCCATTCAAATTTCCATTTCAGTTAATTTTTTGGGGCAAGGTTTTGTCAAAAAATGCACCCACAACCCTGCATTGATTTCCTTCAATCAGGGCCGCGCATTCGGGTAAAAGTTTCCACATGGAAAATCGCGACCTACATGGATATTTTCTGGAAAGTCCATGCAACTATGTCCTATTTGTAAAGCGACAACAACAAGCGATGAGGGTTTTTTTTAAGATTTGGGCCCCAAAAAACATGATATTGATCTAAAAGATGATTCTAATCTTTTTAAAATGGCCATTTTAGGCTAATTGATTGTTCAAAATGGAGTGGAGGGAAAGAGAGCACGAAGCCAATGATTTGGCAGCTTTGGCAAATCTAGCTACCATGCAGGCTCTAATAACTTGTGGCCTCCTAACATACTGGCTTATTCCTAGGATGAAAGCTCAGGTAGATCTGATGACATGGTTGGTAAGAACCTGGAATATCCAGGAACAATGTTTCGTGATCGAAGATCATCACGTTACCATTGACAATGATGACATCTATTTCTTCACTAGGATTTCTTGTTGGGGAGTCGATATCTCATTATTTGAATAGAGGACATGAGGAGATACTACTGATGGGTATCTACGACGCTTTTATAGAGGTGCACCACCCAAGGATGGTAGAATTAACATTCAAATCATCGATCTCTTGCCCTTGAGGACCATTACTTTCACTGTTAGCAAGTTGTGTGGTAGTGTTTCCCTTCATTTAGCCACACAGGCATATATGCAGGCTACCGTGGAATGTTGGGAATCCACGTTGTTCAATTAGTGTGAGGAAGTGGTTGTAAAAATGAAGGGACAGCTAACTAGATGCAAGAATGGGAAATTGAAGAATTTTAGTTATGGCACCATTCTTATTACTTTTACTTTCACCCTAGAGAGGATTTCTCTTGTACAGCCACAACAGATTCTAGTAGATAAGGGAGAATGTAGAGATCTGTGCATGATGAGGTGGGTTGCACTGATGGCATGTCATGGAGGCGATGGACCAATAGTGAGGTATACTCCTAAGCTTTTTGATTGGTTAAGCCAGCAAATCATTTCGATCAAGGACTTCCCATATGCCTGGATGGATTATAGAGGTGATCCTGATATCCCACTTCCGGGTGGAACTCAGTGGGGTGATCTAGGTGAGAGTTTCTCATTTTGACATGTTTTCATTTTTTTTTTTAAATTATGTGTTTTTGTCTTCAAAAGATAATTATCTAAAATGCATGTGCAGATGTGGGCCCAAACCAACCAACAAGGTTGAGGAAATTTGACAAAAGAGGCGAGAAGCCTATAGGGGCTGCAGAAGCTAATCCAGATGCAGTAGAGATTTTGACAGAGTTGGAACACAACCTAGAGAGGTTGACTTTGGATATCCCAGACACTGGGATGAATGAAATTCCTCTCCAATATTAGAAACATGCAGTTGGGGTTCCAGTGCTGCTTAGATGATTACTGCGTCGAGTTGCTCGTGTTATTGTTTTCTATCATGAGCTTCATCATGCTTATTTGTTCTAGTTTCTAGGACCACATTTTGATTTTTTTTGCCAGCATATTCGGAAAATAAAGGCCACAAGGCCTTATGTCCTCAGATGACATATTTTGTAGACACGCTTCTATACAAACTCTATTTTAATGAAAAATACTACCTTTGTCTACAATTTATCTCGATTTATCTATGAATGAATATTGTTTTTAATTTAAAAATGTCGCAAATGTTTATTTAACACATGATTAGCCAATTCATCTATTAATGTGTTTAAATATCTTGGAATGTGTTGATATTCAATATAATCAAATTTCCTTTCCAAAAGACAGACCTGTAAAATCATTCTTAACATTATTGGACTCTTTACTGTATAGACATTGTTTAAATGTAATACTACGAGTTGTGAATCTAACCTAATGATCAAATGTAAAATACAAAATGTGATGGCATCAGATAATATCTCAATGCCTATGCTATATCCTGCTATGTTGTTTGTTGTTTGACCGAAGCATATTCCATGAATAGAGACTATCTCATCACTGGGTGAATAGATAACCCAAGTTGCAGAAGATAAATTCTTAGTACTATGACTAGCGCCACCCATAAAGCTAATGTATGTTTGAGGGAACATTGACATTTGAAAATCAATTGCAAAACAAGATAAGTAGGAGAAGTAGTAGAAAATGTGAAAAAACATTAAATATCACACATACCTAAAAAATAGTAAATAATGTACAAATATCCACCAAAATTTTATGCATAATATTTCTTTAGGTAAAGACCATTTCTAGTCATTTCTAAGGGAATACCATCGTAATCAACCAGCTCATATGATCCTTTATATGATACAAATTTTATGATGTAAGGGCCATGCCACATGGGTTCGAACTTTCTCGTTCCTAACTTGTCATGAGCTTGATCATAAACCAAGACTAGGTCACCTTCTAAATATGAATGAGGATTGACATTTTGATAGAATTGAGCTTTGACATGATTTTTGTGAGCTTTTCCAGCCAATGAAAAATCAAGGTGATTTTCATCTAAACGTGTTAAATGTACAAAACATTCTTTTTTTGTAGAGGTAGCAAGTAGTAATTCGATAACTAGTTTCAGGGATTGGATTTCACATTCAATGGGTAATAGTGCTTCCAAACCATAAACAATTTGGGAAGGAATAAAACATGTTAATGTTTTTTCAGTAGTATAGTAAGCCTATATGGCTAATAAGAGCATGTAATGCTAGTTTCCTTTATGAATACCAACTATTTGTTTAATCATACTGGTCAAAATGTTATTGACAACTTCGACCTGACCATTAGCTTGTGGATAGTAGCGAGTAGATCTATCATGGCATAGGCCGAGCTATGTGGATAGTTCAACCATCATAAATTTATGAAAATGACTACTATGGTCTGTAACAATAGCTTGCGGGACACCAAACCGAGCAATCACATGATTGAAAATGAAAATTATTGCAGTTTTACCATCGTCTTTATATGTAGGCATCGCCTCGACCCATTTCATAAAGTAGTCGACTGCAAGGATAATATACCCATGCCCCATGACTGAGTGAGGGTTACAGGCGATGAAATTGATGCCCCATTTAGCAAAAGGACCAAAAGTTATGCTAGGTTGAAGAGGAGTTGGAGGTGATCACATTTTGCGATCGTAGATTTTGTAATTGTGGCATTTTTGGACTGCAATAATGCAATCTTTAAACATTGAAGGCCAATATAACCAACACATAATATATTTTGGGTAGTAGCATACCCAAACATATGACCGCCACATGCTCCAGAATGGCAGTCATTTAATTTTCTTTTCAACCTCTTGGAGAGTCAAACAATGTTGAAATATAGAATCAGTACCGCAACAGTAAAGAGTGTCATCAATAATATTGTATTATTGGGATTGGTATCAAATTCGATGATGATCCATTAGGGGAATTTTGAGATCTAAAATGGGCCTCCTAAGAAAAATGTACAGCTGAAATAAACTTTATAAGAACCAATAAGATTCAAGACGATGATGTAAACCATGGGGGATGATTCACCATTTTTGGGGTAAAAAAGTAAAAATATTAAAAAATAATAAAATAATAAAACTATTTTTTCAACTCGTATTTTCAACTTATCTCCCTAAGGTTTTTCTCAAATATTGACCAGCAATACTCATTGGATGCAAAATTTAATTCCTCATCCAAATAGTACACATGTTGCATACTTTTGATGGACCCTGCTACACAGAAAATGAGAAATAGATGAAAAAACATGATTGCAATAACGTTTTTCATGTATTTCTCAGATTTCATGTAGCAGGGTCCATTGAAGGTATGCAACATGGGTATTCCTTGGATAAGGAATCAAATTATGCATCCAACAAGTGTTTCCGCTGGAAATTTGAGTAAACCCATAGGGAGATAAGTTGAAAATACGAGTTGAAAAATAGTTTTTTCTTTTTTCCCTCTAAAATTTGATGATGTCATCTAATATTATTTATAAATTCCACTATTATAATATAATTTCCTTAGGAGGCCCATTTTAGACCTTAAAAATCCCCTAATGAAGTTTAGATAACTCGGGCCTAAAAGTTTGTGTTTGGAGATATATAATGATATCTGCATACCATGGATCTAATGTACTAATAAGAAAGAGAGATTCATTAGTAAAGGAATCTTCTGCTACAGATTCTATATCAGTATAAGGAAAGTCACACAATAACTCGGGGAAAATTAAAGATTTCCTTGATTTAGATTTTTCAAATTCTAAATCAAACTCTTGTAACATAACTATGCATTTGGAGTATTTCCCCCTAGCAATTGCTTAGTGAGAATACAGATCATAGGGTTGCAATCTAAAATAACAATTGTTTTTTGGAGAAGTATATAATGACGGAAGTATTGAACAACTTGAATAGCTGCCAAGGCTAGCTTCTCCACATGTGCGTATTTCATATCAATTTTAGTGATATTTCTACTAAAAAAAATCACATGTTCATTGCTAGAATCATCCTCTTGGACTAACACCATGCCAAGAGTGGCGTCAGATGCAACTAAGTAGAGAAGGTAATCTCAATGATAATCAGGTGGATGTAGTAACAATCCATTGGTTAGTGCATTTTTTAAGGCATCAAAACCTCTATCAACAAGCTCGTCCCAAAAAAAAGGAACGACCTTTTTCAAAATTCGAGTAAAACCCTGGGTTAGTTCAGCATAATTGTGGATGAATCTACGCAAAAAAAATTATTTCCCTTGCAAAATTTGGAGTTGTGTAAGGCTAGAAGGAGCATTCAGGTTCATAATTTCCTCTACCTTAAGGGGGTCAACATGAATACCCTCTTTCAAAACGATGAAACCTAGAAGTTGACCTGACTGTACACAAAAGACACATTTGTGTGGATTCAAGCAAATATTGTAATGCCTGCACCTAATGAAAATTGCTTTTAAGTGCAATGGGTGATCCTACCTTTTCATGGAATGAGCTGGAAGGTCATCTAAATAAGGTCGAGCAATATTTTTGATATCATGGAATGCATAAGACATTGCTCACTGAAAAGTCGTGCCAACATTTTTCAAGCCAAATGAGAGTTTGCAATAAGCAAAAGTCTCCCATGGGCATATAAACACGGTTTTGTATTGATTGGTAGGGAGTGTGTTTATCTGATTGTAGCCCGAAAATCCTTCCATGAATGAAAAAATTTCATTCTCGGCAAAATCATCAACAATTTGGTTGATATACAAAGGTGGATAATTGTCCTTGGGACAAGCTTTATTAATATCTCTATAATCAACACATACTCGAATAGTTCCTTGTTTTTTAGTAATAGGTATAATGTTTGATACCCAATCATTCAAAGCAACGAGGTAAATGAATCCTGATTTCAACAATTTTTTGACCTCAGTTTTGATAGTGACATCTTTTCATGGATGTATATGATGTAGTCGTTGTCTAACAAGCTTAGAATCTGGATAACCTTTTATCTCATGTACAACTATGTGAGGGTCGACTCCTGGTATTTCTTTATATGATCAGGCAAAGATGTTGCAGAATTCATGAAATAGGGCTTTATAAGTTTGAACATCTTCTAACGAATAAGAAGCTCCTATATGAATATTTTCAGTTATCCCTGGTTTCACTAATATCTATGGGTATCGTTTCCGAAATGTTCCCTAAATTTTGCTCAGAATCAGAAGAAAGGGTAGATATTGGACATTGAGGATCACTAAGAGTCTCAAATGAAAACATAGATGAGAAATTATTCTCAATTTTTTCAAAATATGGCAAGAAGGTTGGGTGATGATGAGTATCATTCCATGGAATTTCGTCCAAGGTCATAACTTCCAAAATCCCTTCATCAATTAAAAAATCTACGTTGAAAGAATCAAGCATAGAGATTGGTTCCAAGCATGACAAATGAGAATATTCATCAATAATTATATTCATTCAATTGTTTTAAGATGTTGATAAGTTGGAAAAGCATTAAATTTCCTCATAAACCAACTCACAACAGTTGTGAGGCATCTCACTACCATATAAGACTATTTATGACTCTGAAGGTAATTTCAATGGATCTCCCGATTCGAAAGTACTTGATGTAATCATGTAAATATTGGCATTGTTATTATGGAAACTAGGTGGAGGGAATGTGAAAGTTCCCATCAAATATGAGTCTTTAAGAAGACCAACACCAACTTCTCCATACAGAGTCATTGATTTTCCAACAAAAGGAACACTACCAGTTGAATTAGGGTTTGAGGTATAGTAGGATAATTGGTCTACCTTCATAATTCTTCCTTTGTGAATAAACATGATCATCCTAAAATATGACGGGACTGTTGTCACCATGGCACAAGTCTAGCTCTGACCAAGAAAAAGGTTATAGTCAAGTTGAGCATCAACAACCTCAATGTCTATTGAAACTGTTTTACCCTCTAATTCGATTGGTAAATCATTTAAAAGGCTATAAGGATGAAAACTTCTTCCATCAAAGGCTTTCAAAGTTGTGGGAGATTGATTGATTGTTGGAGAACCTAAAGCTTTCCAACATGAAATGTACATAATACATGTTGATGCTCCTTCATTAATCATTGTTCGAAAAACTCGTCAATTTTTGACATGGACTGGTATCTGAAAAGCCAGTTGGTGCGAGAGATGCGGGACATAATTTTCAAGATCGAAAATAATCAAATTGGATCCATGAGGATCTACTAATTCAATGGTTGATAATAATAGCTTCTTTTTTTCTGGACAAGTCTGCAACACTTCAAGAGATGACAATGTCGAAGGTGACATAGCCAAATCTTCGACAATGTTATAGTTTTGAGCAACCATCTCATGAGGGTTAAAGGATGACTTTCGAAGCATACCCTTAGGAGGCGGACAAATTATCATATCAAAGTTTGGATTTTCAATATGTAATGGTTCAAAAGAAGGAGGAGTAGATGTGGAAGTTTGACCAGCTGGACTAGAGTTATCTCCATCTTCAACAAGACTATTTGATGTATAATATTTGTATCTTGCTGCTACCATAACTTTGGAAGACATCATCATGACATATACAAATGTGGATGACAAGGATTGGTCACGAGAAACCATTTTGTTGTCTTGGGGAGGAAATGGTTCCTTCAAAACAGTAGGAGTGGGTGAACCTTTGAAAAATTTAGAAACTTTGGCATGATGTGGGCACTCCTTGGTGTAATAATCTTCATCACAAATTAGGCAAGGATAACGAGGTTTTTTATTTTCATTATAAGGTTCATTATTGTTTGATTTCTCCTTAGAATGAGTTTGTTGTTTAGCTTTCCCTTTTCCCTTTTTCTTATTTGTGGATTTCTTACCTTTGCCGATAGATGATTCTACGACATTAATATCTGAAGTAATTTTGAGAGAGGGATCTTATTCAGGTGAATTAGATAGAGCCAAAATCTAATTTTTCTTAGAATTTTTATTTTTATTATTATATTTTTGGCTCATAGAACCAATCATACCATCAACAACATGTGATCATGTAAGGGTTGGATTAGCTTGACCAGGGCAGGGTAAATCTAGGATCTTTTCATACAAAGTATCGGACTGAGTATAAACAAGATCAAAGTATTGAGCATGAGCAATTACTTTCTCCTCAGTTACAACACCTCCTTTGGCAACATATTCAATTATTATTGGTAAAAGAGATTTTATGTACCATTCATCGAAAATTTGATTTGGAATGTAAACTTTAACCAAATGACGTCTTGGTTTCGATTCATGAATGTGATCTGATATATGGGTTGATGTTGACTATTTTAAAGAGGTTAAAAGTTCAGTTCCATTATCATATCAAATGGGCAATGGGAAATGGGTTAAACATGTTGTAGGAAGGGTGTTAAATGTACTGAAGAAATCTCATAGTAATTCTACATAACATTTGGTTACCGAACTAGTTAAGGTTCATTGAAAAAGTCATAATATAGTAGAATCGTTGATTAATGAGTTGGATGCACACCAAAGATGATAGTTCATAACATGGTTTGATGGGTCTTCGCCTAACTTACCTTCAAACTTAGGGATTTCACTAGGAAACTCAGTAGGAATGGCTAGCCAAAATGGTAAATAAAGAGGAGAATTATTAGTTAACAGAGAGAGGCCAGGAAAATCCAAAGTTGCGAAGAAAGGAAACTGATTTTTAGGATCCTAAGGTGCATACTGATAACCCTTAGGTAAGAGTTCTCTACCAGGAGTAAGATACTTAAGATATCCTGGAATAACCTAAGCAGTTGGAATCGGCATACCTCATCAATATTGAGGATGAGCCATACCGTATTACAATTGCATAGATACTTGAAATGTATGATCTGGGAAGGGTTGATTCTGAAACAAAATATTTTGACCCATTTGACCTTGAATAAATTGTCCTTGAAGGGGTTCATTTTGCAAAGGTTGACCTTGGAGAAATTGAGTTTGAAAAGGTGGGCCTTTAACAAACTAACTCTGGGGTTGATCTTGGAAAGGTTTCCCTTGAAACAACACTTGCATATATGGGACATTAGGCTGTACAACAGGCATTTTGGGCATGGATGGAATTGTAGGAATAGATTGAACACCAAATCCCTGAAGGATAGATTAAACAAGGGGTTGCACTGTTACTTGTGATGTAAGTGGGACAGTTACTTGGGATACTCCTGGAATGGGAGTTTGAGGTGAACCTAAAACTAGATTCTGAACAGTTGTTTGTACAATAGACTGAACCAATGTTTTAGGAGTACTCAGGACAGGATGTTGGAGTGGTTGTTGGGTAGGTGTCGATGGATTAACCTGGGTAATTGGTTGGACTTGAAAAGGAATGCTTGAAAAGGTTGTCAAATATGTTGAACATGTTGATACACAGGCACTTGAGAAGCAAATGAAATTTACTGTTGATTTAACAAAGGGTTCCAGATTGTATTCATTCTAGGGTAAGGCATTCCAATGGTAGGTTGAGGCATAACTGGTTGACTGAAATTGGTTTGAGGCATTTGAGCATAATTAAGATAATTTCTAGCAGGGGGTTTCCCCCCATCTGTAGGGTAAGATCCACCTAAATATTTTCCTCTGGGTGTAGGATGTGAGGATATGATGGTTGCCCTCGAGGCAAGTAATAACCACCTATTGGGTTGATTTGTGAATTACCAACATTACTGGAAATCATATTAATAAGTTGTTCAGATGTAAAAACCTTCATTGATAGGATTAATTACACCAGTTGACATGTTTGAAGATCAATTTGAGGAAGAAGCTCCTGAATAAGCTCTAGCAAGAGAGTGATATCTAGGTGGTAGAAAACTACCATATAATGTTGACTCCGAAGAAGTAGAAAACATAAATGTGTCTGATGAGGTACTTCTGGAAGCCATCATGGACCAGTCAAAACCTAGTATTGTAGATTAAGAAGTTGTGTATCATGGAATCCCTTTTCCTAAAATGTTCAAGGGTGTGAAATACCAAGGATCAAGGTGAAGAGATCTAAACAAATGATCTAAAATATCTGATGGTTCACGAGTAGAAACTATTGGTTCTTCCTCTTTGTCTAAAATAATTTCTTCAATGCTAATGAGACTAGGAGGGAGACTGTCATTAATAATGAGTTTCACATGTGGTGAATGTGGACGATTTGGAATATGTGTTGTAGCAGACGTATAAGGTTCAGGTTCAGAAATATCAATCTCAAGTTCGTCAATATCTAGTACAAAAATGGGATTTGTATCTGAAAAGTCTCCAATATCTAATTCAGTTTGAATGAGTTCAGTAATTTGTAAATCAATTCCTCCTGAGTGTGATACTAATTTCTAAGTTTGATCTAGTTCAGTTTCTGTCACTTCAAGGCCTGAGATAGTAGATGTTTCTAGTTGATTAACTTCAGTTCCTTTTACATCAAAGTCTATAATAGTAGAACTTGCAGTTTCTACTGCACTTTTGGATCCCGATGATTTGGACTTTTCAAATTTTATCTTCTCTAACTGACTTGGTGTATACTCAAGGGGGTTCCTGAGTATCCTATGCGATTTCATTGGTAATTCTACTACAATTGAAAATTTTCAATTAATAAATCACACAATATCTAAATTACACCTAAAGTATTTAAAACGTAAAAACAACACAGAAAGTAACACACACTAAAAATATAGGAGTTCAAACCACACAAACTGACTCTTCACAGATATCAATAATTACTAGGTGGTCATTAAATCCAACATCGCACTAATCAAGGTGAAAAGATTTATAGAAATGAGTGTTTGGGACCAGTTACCCTGACAAACTGCTTAATGAAATAGTCTGGTGCAAGTAACTTTTCTATAAACCATCTCAAGCAAAGATTACCCTCCAAAAAGTTCGAGTCTAGTCAACATATGTTCCAGGTATAGCAGGACCTTCCCTCTACCATTGCCTTAGGTAGAGCCCTAAGATTATAGTCACTAATTTTAACAAATACAACAATTTTACCTCGAGGGACAGTCGCAGATCGAATGTACATGTAAGGGCAGAGTAATAAGCTTAATCCCCTAGAAGGCTCCTCCACATGATCAATCAGAGCTTTACTTTCAAGTGACCCCAAGTACCTTTTGTTACCATTGTAATATGTACAAATCACTATATCTACACTGATAAAGTGGGTATGATCACTCACCAGATTTGACATGATATCATTCTTAACTCATGTACAAGAAGAGCTTCTTAGAGAAAAATGGAAATAATTAGATTTTCTCTCCCTAACTCAAGATTCTATTGTTTGTTTGTAGCTTTGAAAAGGTTAATTACTTCCCTATTATAAAGCCCTACACTTAAGCTACTGTAGGTGACAAGAGCCCTAAAAAATGTAAAATTCTAGATGAATTTTAATTAACGTTGTATTATTAAGTTGTTCTTTACTCAATAGGTAATGAAAGTGAAACGCATAATGTTATGACATGACTCAAAATCTTAATGCACTCAAAAATGCATTGGAAACTTTCAAATTCGATGAAATCCTATTTAGAGGAAAGAAAGAGTTTCTTTTATTTTTCCAAAATGAAGTGAAAAAATCACAACTTTTCCAACTTTCCTAAAACAACCAATTTCATCTTAATGCAATGAACACAGAAAAAGAAAACCAAGTTCCAAATTTCCCTAAATATCAAATAAACCAAAAATACTATTTATCTTCTATCACTCAAAACTTTCAAGTACACAGAAATCAATCAAGAGAATTGGAGGAAAAATACATTTTCCCTATGAATGTTTTGATTTAATGATAACAACAGTGTAATTGTGAGAAAGTCCCAAAATTAAAAGCAACAATTTCCTCTATCAAACAAAAATGACCACAATTTCTTCACAAAAGAATTAGATTTCAAGAAACCCTAATTTGCAATTCCAAATGAGTTTGATCACAACTAAGAAAAAAAATTAAGGTTAGCTAGTGTATTTGATAGAACAAAATAAGAATATCACAAGCATAAGGAAAACCTATCTTGTTTTGATCAATCGACAAACCGACTAGGCAAAACCCTAACCAGTTCCTTCAAAGAGACCTAATTCTCAAAAAATATTAACAAAGCACTCAAATGAGTTTATAAGAGACATAAAATAGTCCAAACAAAGATAATGACACTTCCATAAAAACAAACTTAGGTCTGGGCTGAAGCAAAAGCTAAATGTTCAAAAATTCCTAAGGCCTACGCATGTTAGCAATACAAAACAAAGCAGATATGCCCGGTTTTTAAGGAAAAACTGGTGTAGAACTGCGCTCTGTTGGTGAACGAAAACAATGCTAGTGTCATAAACCCAAGAAAAAATAAAAATTCAAGAAATCAACCACACATATTTGAAAGGTCATTAATTCATAAAGACTTGGGTTGAGATAAATAAGAAGGATTAGAAAGAAAAACTAAGGAAAAGAAATAAAATAGAGACGTTCCCCAACAAAGTTGCCAATTTGTTACACTAGACAAGTCCCTCTTACGAACAAAGCAATCTCCCTAGATCCTTGAAGGAGACTAGAAAAAACCAAGACAATTGGACTAACTCTTTCCCTAAGTTGGACTTGTTTGAATTATAATAATTAAGGCTAGTGGATGAGCCTCTTACCTATTTCATGAAATGTTGGATGAAGATCCCTTGTTGTGATTTGATGCATCTCCTTAATGCTTGACAAGACCTACAACCATAGACCATAAAATGATCAAAATCATATGCGATATAATAATCCAAACAAAAATTAACCTAATGATTATGGAAATTAGGATCTGAATTTGTCTTAATAAACATTATAAACCATTCATCATTCCAATAAGACAAATCAATGGGATAAAGTGTTCATTTGTATTAATCAAAGATAAAGAGGAGCCTTACAACCTTCACCTTAATGTCGTGAGGTTCCTCCCAAATGCCTTCAATCTCCTCCTTAGCTGACAAGCTTTCCAATCTCAAACTAATAACATAAGTTTATCTTCTCTGAGTTCTGACCCCCCCCAATCCCTCTATCCTTTAGTCATTTTATAGGCCAAGAGAAAGAAGCTTTAGATCCAAAATAGGAGGATGAGACCCCTTAATTGAGGGATTAGGTTTCCATGAGGAAAGGGATTAAGATGCATCATCTAAGGGTTATAGTTTGAATAGTCATCACCTAGAAGCTTTCAGTTGGGAAATATTCGACCAATTGTGTTTCTAGAATGTACTTTTTATTTTTCCTTTCTTGGATTCCCTTGCACAGGTTTATAGTGGAAGATAGTGTGCATCTCTATGCTTTTCTCTGAGTTAATTCCAGTGAATGCACAAGAAAAGCTAGGAAAATCAACATAGGTGAAACTTAACAAGGTGTGATAGCTATTTTCCTCAAATTTCTCATATACTTCAAGATATTTTTGGTTGTTTGACTTCTAAGGGATTTCATTCAAAAATGTTCACGGATGGTAGAAATACCCATAAATTGATCAAGTTTCATGGTGACAAATTGACATCTAACATACCCCCATTGAAGAATCCACCTCTTGGTACGCGGATGTGCAACAGTATCTTGAGCATGGTACCTAACCTCACACTTATCGGTGAGTGTTTTCGCTGCTACAACACACTTCAAAATTTGGCCTACATTCAAATTTCATAGCCTAATTTAACCTTGAAATATGTCATTTCTAGTAGTAAGAGTCATCCCATGTATATTCTCTAAGTTTCCTAGTCCCTTTGTGAAGAAAACTCAAGTGTCCTCTTTTGGCGTGGGAAGTGTCGCTCATCGCAAAAGTGAAGTTATAGTTCATTTCAAGGGGAAAATTTGGTTTCAATGGGTTCTATTTATCATATAGACACATATTAGTCCCATTCCCAAAGTTACATGTACTGTCACATAAGTGTCATCATTATCATCGCAAAGTGTACCTTAAGTGTTGCACTTGGAGGATTATGTTGTTTTGTCATCGTATTAAGGGAACCATGTTGTTTTTGAGTACTAAGTGTTTAATGTTGTGTAGTCAATTTTTTCTGAGTGTTTGATCATGTTTACTTCTAACTTCAGTCTCATATCTTCTTCAATGATCCAACACTTAGCCAAATCCTAGAAGTTTCTATGCTCGACCAACTTAAGCTCGCTTTTCCCTCCTGAACTACAAATTACATTATGGCAAGCCTCAAGCACGCACCCTTACCTCCTGGAACTAAACAATGTGTAGTTCATGCCTCCAAGTATTGTGCATTGTGTAGTCACGGTGTTCAACCATGGCCTCCTAACCCCTATAACTTAACAATCAAACCTCCTTTTTAGTCTCCTTTTGCCCATTGCGCAATACTTGTTTGCATTCTTCCTTCCTAGCTCCTTAAACTATGAAACTACATAATCTAATGGCCTTCGTCTCTCCTAAATTTCACATTGCATAGTCATATTGGGTAAGTCTCCCTCACTACGATCCTCAACTATTCAGTATTCCTTCCCAGACCTCTAGTGTTATGCATTGCACATTCACAAGCCTCAACACCTCACTCCTTGCCTCTAAAATTGTGTATTTCACAATCCTTGAGCCTTCCTCCCAGTCCAGTACCTAGTTCTAGTTCAATCAATTATTTTCATGAAGCATGTTAGACTAGGATTTTTTGGGCTGATGTTGTCTTGTCATGAGTGATTTCCAGTTGTAGGTACTACATTTTTACATGATAGGATGATAATCGAGGAGAAGGAAAAGGAGACTATACTACAATAAACTTATGAAGCTACAAAGGTAAGTTGATTGTAGAACCATAAGATGAAGGTAAACTAGATTGCGACAACAATTGAAGATCAATATCATAGTGAAGAACCGCTATCTTCAAGCCTTATGGAGGAGGAAGAGGAAGAGCATGCATCATCTCTCAAGAAGACACAAATATATTAACAGAAAGAGTGGCTTGACATTGCCACATCATCATCAAGTCCATGTCATGTCATGTCTTGTCAAGGTGTCATGTGAGTCATCATTTTCCACATCATTTGTGGAAGTAATTAAGTAATTTTTAATAATACAAGAAATGTAATGTGAAGTGGAAGTCCAAGAGTTTCCTATATAATGTGAAAGGTCATGTATAAGTCAAAGAGTCTCATGCAGATTCGAAAAGTTAAATGGAAGTTCATGAGTCATGAGGGGAGTCCAAGGGTCACAAGGGAGGTTGAGAGTCACTTCATATATTATATATACACCCCCATAGCTCAAGCAAAGGATTTTTCACCTTGGCTCCTGTAACTAGGCATTAGAGAGGAAGATAGTTCTTTTGAGGAGTAAGTGGTAGCTCTAACACTCCACTATTGGAGCTAGTGGTGTTCATTGTATCGATGTATTTTGGAACTTTCACCTAATATTGAAGCTCTTTAAACTAGCATACTTTCATGCATATGTCATAAATTTTGTAAGGCTATTCTTTGAATGTTTACAATATATGTCATTTTCATTTGTACTAAATAAATTAAACTATTTCGGTGGCTTTGGTGCTTATCTTGTTGAAGGTTTTTTGTACTTGGTTTAATGATCATTACTTCTATGTGAACTATTTCACTAGTTGAGTAAGGATTATTTAATATACATGCTCATGTGTCTTTCTTAGATTAGTACTATTACTTTCCTCTTAAAGGCCCACTTTCGTCCCCCTCCAATGGGAGAACCTTGATACATCCTACAATTGAACATTTCACAAGGCATACTCACTTGTTCATTCAAAAGTACAAGTACATTACTCACTTGTGTTAACCATCACATCCAATGCAAATCTGTAAGAAAAATGGCAGTTGGACCTTATTTGTGTAAGGGCTACTATATGAAATGGTGCGAAATTCTAATTGGGACTATTCATCTGGGAGATCCCCTTGTATATTGGTGGGTTCCAACACCATCAATAGGTTACAAAATCAATAAGCTTGGTGTGGAACCATGTAAGGTTGGAACTCTTATTTGGAAAATGTTTGTGGAAAAAAAATTATCTATCGCAATTCTTCGTTGACTTACAAAGTATCACCAATTTTATGTGTTGCAAGGTTTTCCTCCTATACGAAAAGTATCACCTTTCAAAGACTATCAATGAATCCCAAATTGGATCCTTCTCACAGAAGTAGAAATAATTCAGACCACCACTGTGTATTTCTCTATTTACAAAATAAATCCATCCAAACTTAATCGCTTATCATAACAAGATTTTTTCAAAAACCAATAAACACAAAATAACACCATTCACTTGATTCACTACATAATGCAAGAACTTGAATGGATTATCAATAGATATAGAGGTCAAAAAAATCACAAATTTAAACATTGTACTCTACTATCCCCCTTTTAGGTCTCTCAAGCCTCCTCCTACACGCACACCTCTCCTATTTCCTCACACACTGTAGTCTCCTTTCTACTCTTTACATAATATGTCTATTATACAAAATGATGGTTTGTTGAGATCTACTAATGATGGATCAAATCGCCCATTCATAGAAAATATCAAATCTAAACCTAAAATCTCTAACTCCCTCAACAATCACTTAAATTACAGGATTACATGTTGACGAGTAAATAGTCCCTCATTTTTCAAATCAATCCTTATTACATTTAGAAAATCAAATTCCTAACTTCATGTAATTCGAATTAAATTAATGGAACCCACTCCCTTTTGTAAACTTGTGTTGATGTTGCAATCAACACCCTCCACAATTTTTTCTACACTTGAATTTTAGCACCTATTGAGGATAATGCAATATTCCATTGCATATTTGCTTCGTGGTCAATTGATGTTTTGTCAAGCACTCAAGTCTTCTTCTCGAATTCTAAGTGTCAAAGTCACTTTCTCACACATGCTTTGTCCTTGATAAATGCATCAACACACCTTTGTTATGAAATCCTAAACTGTCGACAGTCAATGTGCACTCCCTATTGACAGTCTCCCTTAGTTTGACTGCAATTGTAATTCTATTTTGGCCATTTCTCCCAATTGTCACTTTCATGCGCCTTTGTTTTCACAAGTGTCATTTTCATCTTTGAATTGTCACCTTTTCTTGCTTTCACTCTAACAAGTGGAGTTTTCATGTTATCCTTTCTCTGGCATGTGTCACCTTCAATTTCTTTAGATTTTACAGGTGTCATTTGCATATTTTCCTACTATCGCAAGTGTCACTTCTCACTATTTTCGCTCATGTACATCTCACACCATTGAACACCACTAGAGGCAGTTGTTGGGGGAATTCTATGTATTTTAATTCCAACATTTAATTATTGAATTCGAGATGATAAGCCTTAGATATGAAAGAATAGGAAATGCGGTCCTTGGAGCCTATTTTATTCTATGCTAAATGACTAATACTAGAAAGAACTAATAACTAAGGATTATAACTTGTCACTGGACTATGGGACTCTAATTCTTATCAAGTTTCGAACCAAAATCTTTCATTACCGAGAAACAATGTTCATGTGGTTTTATGTATGTAGCTTATTTGGTCTTGAGACTTCAGTGGTTCTAATCCTATAATCGTGCATACAAAAAAACATTAAACATGATGTAAAAAAGAAAATTTTTAGAAACTACAAGCAAAAAGAGTGCAAGGAAAGTAAAGAAAACAAAGCAACAAACTATGGAAAAGCAACAACAAGGAATTTATCAGTGGGACATTAAAAATAAATGTAAAGAAGGATTAGAGTTACAATCTTTCATATAATGATGTTCGTGTAACTTCACTTGAATATTTCATTTATGTTTTAGTCCCTCAATTATTATTTCCTATATTGTTGCAAACTAAATCATAAGAAATCAAGTAATGAACTCACAAATAGTGCAATCATGATTCAAGCTCAAAAATGAATGCAATCAGGTTTTAGACTCAGGAATTGTTTATTCAATGAATACACCAAAATCAATGTCATAAGAAGTGAAATGCAAGAGAAATAATGAACTTGATGTTGAAAATAAATTACACAAATGGATGAAAAGAAAATTTCACTTGCTTTTTGCTTTAAATGATTGTGGATAATGATAAATATTCTCATAGGAAATCAATCCTTCAAGGTACAAAACATCAAGGAAAAAAAGTGAATAATATTACAAAGAGTATAATGAAACAATTGATGCAATTTTGTAATTCTAATTAGTAATTAAAATTGAAATAAAAGAATTGAAATGTTGCAACTGAACATGAATTGAATGAAAATCAAGCACACACATGTTGACAATTAAACTAAGAAAATGGATAACAACGCATATCAGTGGATGGGGGCCTTACCAACCTTGACATACATTGTGGAAAAGACCTAAAACATTAAAGAATGATCTACGCCATGTATAAGAACATCAACACTTCTTATTGACTAAAAACTTCAAAAATTGCAAATGCTTCAACATAGTTTCAATTTTTCAAAAGGTGAATTGATCTCCTATATTACAATAATGCAAAACCCCTTTATTTTCCCTTTGAGAATTTATTCATACATAAAACCCATTGAGGAAGGACAATATCCAATACCCTAAACTCATAAAACGAATTTACAACTTTAGAGGAAAATCTCAAAAACCTGATTTTTATTTTTTTATTTTATACAAATTGGCATTAAAGAACTAGCCATATCTTCTCGACCATGCTATATTTTTGGGGTATGTTTCTATGGAGCCTAATTTTCCATATTATAAACAAATTCCTTTCTTGTTTTTTCCTGATTCAATTCCATGGCCTCAAAAATTGTGCCTGAAGTTGATTGTTTAGATACTTTTGCCAATATGGGTTTTTTAGAAATTTTGTACAAATCGACTTCAAAGAACCAACTATAATTTTTAAACCGTAGTGAAATTTTGGAAAAAAATTGAGTTATAAGTAAATTTTTATATTTTCAAAAACCCGTTTTCTAGATTCTTGAGATTCGCCACCATATTCACGAAAATCATGGAAAAACATGGTAGTTTCAAAATTCTTACCTATTATTTGTTGTAGCTTAAATCATGTGCTAGGATCCCACACATGTGCTATGGGTATATTTCAAGGCTTGTACAAACATATTAGGTCCATGTGGCACCTAGTTTTTCATTCTTTGAGAAAGAAAATATATCTTATAATTTTGACTTTTTTCCCCATTCATGTAAGTGCATAAGCTAGTAATAAACTGCCATATTGGCATTGAGTTGGTACATAAGAAAAATATTTCATGCCTAAACATGCTTCTTGCCCACATAATCACATTAGTAAGCCATCATTGATAAAATCATGTTAAAAATACATTTAACCATTAAAAAGATAAGAAATCAATCATAATTAACTACTAGGTAAAAGAGGTACATTTAGTGAATGTTGGTGGTATAATTGCTATGGAAAGTGTCATAAATGCGGGAATATGGATCATTAATGGGGAATTTATATAGTGAATAATATGACATATTCAAAACCCGAAAGTAATTCTAGCATATTGTTTTGCATTAGATGGTCCTATATATCATTAGAATATGTGCTAGACACATTCCTATAACTTAGTGTACTTTCTAGTCACAATCGACACTTATGTCTCCATGTGCATTCTAAGTGTCGTAATGTGTCATTTAATTGTCACACTTAGAAATAAGCATCAAATTATTTTTGTTTCAAGGTGTGATTGTTGTTCACAAGTCCTATGCATTCCCCTGGCCTATATTGATAGAATTCATGCGTGTGATTCATGTTTGAGTTTTGTTTGGATGCTTTTCCCTCTCTCACTCTATTGGTCCCACACTTAGCCATTTTGGAGCTCTTCCTAGTCCTACTACTCATTTCAAGTTATGAAAACTTCAATCCCTCACTAGGTGATGAGCACTGCCTATTCATTAGTCTTAGATAAGATCTCACCCTCTTACACTAGTGCACTTAATCTTTCCTAAGGTCATATCCTATGGTTTCACATACATAACCTTCAAAGCACAATAACCTAACCTTTATTTCTTGTACTAACTCACTACACTGAGTTTTAAGAAACTTTACCTTGTATAGCACATGAAGCACTTCTAGTGGACCTCTACAAAAACAAACTATGCCATACAAGGTCTCTCCCCTCTCATAGTGCATAAAGCCTCTCCCTGGGAAAAGTAAATTGATATTTGTTATTTGCCTTAAGAAACCACACAATATCCTCTTCCAGTGAGCCCTCTTGGGCATAGAGCACATCTTTAGTGAACAGTCATCCAATGTTCAAGAAACTTGCACCCAATAGAAGTTTGTCCCTTCAAAAACACAATTAAGGAAAACAAGGCCTTTCAGATCACACTTAGGAAAAACAAGCCCTCATTGTCCCTTCAAAAGCACATAATCCACTCTTAAGCAACAACGAGGCATCCTTGTCCACTATCTCAACGCCCTGCACTCTCACTGACCTTCTCTGGTGCATGGCACACTATCAAGTAACAAGGGTCCCTCCTTGTCCCGTGTGACTACACCTTGCACCCAAGCAGTCTCTATCTCTCTCATTGAGTGCATGCCACACTTTTAGTAAATAGTGGGATTATCCCTTGCTCACTTTCCGTCTCAACTACACTTTCATTATCTCCTACTCCTTTGAGCCTAGCGCATGGTGCAGTCTTAATCAACAAGCTCATCAACCTTGTTCCTTTTTCTTTTCCACTGTTATGGACCATGTAGGGCCCCTTAGTTATAGCACATGGTGCAGTAATAGTGAAAATTGGTGCTTTCATAAACCACTATTGAGTTTAACTGTGCCTTCCTTATCAAGCCTTCCTCTTTTAGCCCTCAAACAGGCCTATCATAAGAAACTTATTCCATGAGAAAGGTAGAGGTAGAATAGATGATTTCAAGACTAATTTTCCTTGACTTGAGTGATATTTATTGGCAGGTGTCCCATCTTTGTTGGGTGTGGAGCCTAATTATCTTCTTTATTCAAAGGTATCACCACAATGGACCCCATTTCATAATGGACCGACAATGGCACATGTTTTTGCACACCACTAGGGGGGTCCAGGGGGTGGATGATGATTCTTTAGAGCCCCCCCTCCCCCCCCCCCCTAGCAAAGGGATCAGGGGCAGTGCCCCCAAAGCTAAAAATAGATTTAAAATTTCCTTGTAAAATGTTGTAATTTTGTAATCAATCTGGCCATTCATTAGGTGGAAATCTGACAGTAGAAGTTATGTTTAATTTATGGTTTTTTTCCCTAGAAGTCAACCCCTCGCTATATATGAGGGAATTGTATTGCAGCTATGTAGATGTATATTCTGAGTGAGAAAGAGTGAGGAGATTGTGTGACAGTGAAGAGGGAATTACAACGGATCTATTGTAGGTTGTATCTTTTCATTTATATGGATAATATAAAAGGAAGGATTGGTTGTTTCTCTGTGGACGTAGCCCAAATGGGGTGAACCATGTATACTTGTGTCACTCTTTTTTTATGTGATATCTGTGTTTATATTTCTGTAATATTTTATGTGTTCCATTGCTCTGTAATATATAGTTTTCTAACAATCTCCACATGGAAAGGAGATTCTCAAGGAGGATGTTAAGGAGAAGAAGTAAAGAAGCACCTCCAGAGAAGAAGCACAAAGAAGAACCATCATGAAGGCATGAAACAGGTCCTAAACCATGATAGAAAGAAGACATTGCATGATGACTCAAATATTCCAATTCTGACCCAAGACCCTTTGGAGGGTGAGGATGAGCAAGAAAGAAAATCCTTCATGAATATGGAGTATAGATCAAATATTTCATGAAGATTGAAGATGAAGCAACAAAGCAAGAAATTTGGCATCACAACCTCATCATGAGCTCCATATCATAATTGTCAAGTTGTAACTTGTAAAAATGTAATCACAATGTCATATGTGTCCATGTGTCTTGCCATATCATCATGTGGAATGTAATGATATATTTTCATTAAAATGACAAAATGTAATATGTGGATGTCCAAGAGTCACACGAATAATATAAAGAGTCATATATGGACAAAAGAGCCATTGGGGAAGGACCAAAATTCTTATGGAAGACCAAGAGTCGTATGTGGAATATGAATAGTCACATAAGGACAAATGAGTCAAATAGAAGTCCAAAGGTTGTATAGAAATTCAAAGGTCACACTGTACGTCTAAGAGTCATGAGGGTAGTCCATGAGTCACGGGGATACGAAAATTCATTCCTCTTGTTATAAATTCTACCTCATAACTCAAGAAAAGGGCTACTGGAGGCTTTGGCTTTGGAGAGCTAGTCTTGGCTTCTCTAAATAGAATAGGAGAGAAAACTATTCTTTGGAGAAGAAAGAAGTGACTTAATGTTCCACTACTGGAAATAGTGCCTCACCATTATAACTATGTACTTGGATCTTTCACCTAATAATTGAAGCTCAATGAGACAACAGATTTTCATGCATGCATCGTGAATGTTGTGAGATTATTCTCTACAGGTTTGTGGTATATGTTATTTTCATTAGTACTTAAGAAATTGACCTATTTCATTGGATTTGGTGCTCATCTTATTGAATATATATTGTATTTCCTTTAATGATTGTTATGTCTATGTGAACTATTTCGCTAGATAACTAATGATTTTTTCTTGCTCTTGTGTGCCTCTCTTAGGATAGTACTATTTCTCTCTTTCTAGAGTCTCACTCTTGTCTCCTACTGGTGAAGATCTCCTTTTACACATTGTAATTGGTGTTCCAAAATTTCAACTTTCTTGCTTATTCAAAGCTTATGTGTATAATCTCTTACGTTATCCATTGAAACTAAGGAAAACCTTAAATTATGGTGGCCAGGTTGATACTCTGGATGGGGTTCCTACTCCAAATGATGTGAGGTATGATTGGGACTTCACATCGGGGAGACCCCCTATATGTTAGCAATATCCAATGCCCTCAACAACTTGGTAAGACATTCTAGGCATTATTTATTTTGAAGAGATTCTCCCACATCAAACTCCCAACGTAAAATCAATTCATAGACTCATTTTCATAAGTCTTCAACTTCTTTTTTTGTACTCAATTTGGTTGTAGCTTCCATCCTGTTGTCGGATAATTCCAATTATAGGTGCATATCTTGTACTTTATTTTCCTCCTGGATTCCAAAATTTTCTTTGATGTCCTCTTTCTTCACTACCATGAACATTTTTAGCAAATTGTTCTCTAATTCTAAACTTCCACTTCAAAATTTTCTTGATTAACTCTATCCTCTTCCCTTCTTCTTGATGTTGATTTTTTTTTATATCCTCAATTATCCAGGTTTACATACTTTATTCTATTGAAAAATGTGTCACTAGGTTCAATCTTCATTAGTATGAAATGTATTCTTGTATATATAAAATGAAAAAGAAATTATTATTATTATTGGAGCATGGTTTTCATGCTTTGATCCAGGTGGATATTGGTGGCCACCCGCCAATTTCACTTGGACCACCACCATTGTTTCTTTCAGTTTTTTAGTTTCCTTAATTGTAGCACAGTTTACTATTTTAACATTTTTTCGGGTCCTAAACTTCCAGAGCCGTTTTGAGGCCCTAAACGACATTTTGTTTTTGGAAATCTACCACCAACGACTTATATTAAGTCTTTTCTTTTGTCATATTCCTCAGAGATATCTTTCCATTGGGGTATCATGCGTGTCAAACAGAGATAATATTACCAAGTCATGACCTCCGGAAGTTGGCTGCCCAACAAACCCCAATGGGGCCCATAAACTCTTGGTGTTACATATCCTCAGGTTAGGGTTTTGGTTGTTTATGGTTTACTCTTATTATTCAATAATAAAAATGCCCTTGAGCCTCATTGTAACACAGTTCAGAGGCACATAGCCACCACATCTCTTCTCGGAGATAAGCTACCACCGCCCGAGCTAGTTTATTTGCATTTCTGTTTATAAGCATATTTCAATATTTTACATTAACGAAATGAAGTATTATTTCTATTGCATCTCTGTATTTATGGTTATTTCTATACTTTATTGCATTCCTTCATAAATCTAGATCAGTGGTATCAGAGCGGCTTTTTCTTTCTCTATTTCTTTTTTGCATGTCCTCAATGAGGTCAAGATAGGAGTTAGGGCTTGAACTGGTCGAACCTTTGCAATACCAGCCTCATAAATCTCGATGGCCTCCCATGGAGAATGAAAAGAAAGATGAAGAGGTAGGAGATCCTACCAAAATCTTGCTCGAAGAAGCCCTCGAGCAACAAAGGAACGCAATGATGGACAACTTTACCCAGATCCTTCAACATCTACCCAGGGGCGACGCATCTACTTCCAACAGCTACTCTCGAAATGCCACACCCTTTAAGGTACAAGTTAATTTTGAAATCCCCATATTTGAGGGTCAAATAGATACAGACACCGTAGATAAATGGTTAAATCTACTAGAAGGATATTTTTTTGTTCATGATTTTTCTAGCCAAGAAAATATTACTTTTTCTCTTCTCAAAGCTGCCCCACACGTCAAGGACTGGTGGGAAACCTATTGTGAACAAAAGGATGAAAGTATGAACTCACTGTTTTTAGCCGCTCCCACTTGGAATTCATTCTAGGATGCCACCAAGGCATAGTACTACCCCGTCAGTAGCTATGAGGAAAAATACATAAAGTGGACCATGCTGGGGCAAGGAAGGGACTAAGATGTGCTGGGGTTTACAAATATTTTTCATACCCTTCGCACAAAGTTGGGTATTAAGGATTTTGAGTGGCATTTGGTACTCAAATACTGCTGCTGCCTACACAAGTACATCCAGGATGAGATGGAGTTCCTGGACATCTTCTCGCTTGGCACATAATACCGATACACTATCGAGCAGAAGGTTAAACAAAAGAAGCGAGACTTTGGATCTATGAATCTGAAGAACAAAGGACAAAGCCAAGGCAGGGTGACCCAAGACAACTCATCGAAACCACAAGAAAATAACACCACAAATTCAAAGAAGGACATAGGAAAGTGGTGTGAGTTCCATAAGAGCCCCACTCACAACACAAGTGAGTGTCAGGCCAAGCAGTCGTTGGTGGCCGAGTTAAAGGCTTCAAAATCAGATGCATGTTCTAACCCTGATTCAGAACCTTACAAGAGGAATGACAAAGGGAAACAGATCATTGATTCAGAGCCCAACGCCATTATTACCACCACTAAGTTCCAGAAGAATGAGCCCGAAGATCTAGAGGAAGAGGAGCGTCTTTTCCACTCACAGATCTAGGTGAAGGGTTCACCACTACAATTCATTATTGAAAGTGGGAGCCAAAATAACCTCATTTCATCATAGGTCATGAAGCAACTAGGACTAATGACCATACCACACCCGCAACCGTACAACATTGGGTGGCTTCACCAAGGATGAGATCATCGAGTCCGCCGGCAGTGTCGCCTTCCCTACAACATCAAGTCCCTCACAGATGAGGTATTGTATGATGTTGCACCTTTTGGTGTTTTTGATGTATTATTAGGCCAACCATACTTATCAAAGTGACATGTTGTGTGTTAGAGCCTAGATTGACCTCAGGTTGAAAGAAGGCAATCCTAGGATAACCACAAACCAAGCTTAACCTGGTAGCTAGCCCTACCAGGTCGAGAGAGGGCTCTCTCCTTGTGAATCTCAGTCAAGATGACTGGATCAGATATAGATTTTAGGCTAGGTGTAGTAGCCCTATATTTTTTTATTGATTTTGTTGGTTTTTTGCTGGATCAAATGGAGCCAAGCAGTTTTGGGTCCAGGAAATTAAGTCAGGATGCATGGTGTTCTATGGGGCAGGGTAGACAGGTGCTTTGGCACTTGAAATTGAGTGAGATGAGAGGTCTAAGACTGGTGAGGAACTGAGGAGGCCATGCAAAGATCATGTATCCTTCTCAAATAGTAGAAAACATAGAAAACTGAATGTCTTCCCAAGGCAGAGCACCGTAAACAATGAATTCCACCTATCTATCTTGATGTCATTCAACTAGAAGTAATGAATTAGATTGTGGCATACATAAAACATGTGAAAAACTGATAACAGAAGAAGAAGCTATGCAAAAGCACCGTACCACAAGTATCCCATAAAAATAGCTACAAATCCTAGTTTATTTCCTTGCTAAACTTCTGATATAGGTGTACAATGTAGCTTAGAGCATACAAGAGATTCCAACCTCACCAAATGACGAAGAAAACACATAATATAGACATCTAATCTACTCATCCTGACCATTAGGGGTCGAATCCATGAGAAGAAGAGTAGTTTCAACCATTTTCCAACTAAGAACTGGAATATAGGCAGTCAAAAAACTTGCCTCTATAAGTAGGGAAACTGATTCATTAGCCTCAAAACCACCTCTAACTAATGAATCTACTCTCTAAGATCATTTTACTATTAAATTTACATGCCAAATCATTAACTTCGTCATCAAAATCATCCATTACGAGAGTGAAAGTGAATTTTTAGAGGAAACGGGCGAAATTTGATTTTTTTGGCAAACTGGCCAAAAGCGCAATGTCATTAGCCAAAAGAGTAGTGCCACTTTCCACCCACTTTTGAAGGTCTTACCCTTAGCCAAATTGAGCCCACGATATCTCATTGGAAATTTATTTGAGTCTAGTGTCTGGAACATCTTGAATTTATAAATTTGGAGGTGATTTGCCCCCTCAAAACTTGAATCTCGCAAGGCATATTCTATGTGTCCAAAAAGAGGCAGAAAGGTCACTTTTGGATAGTTTTTGGACCTTTTGGTGGGCCAATTTTGCTACAAATATTCAGAAATTTTCTTGTATTGATGCTCTAATCATGTTGAACACAAAATTGTAAACCTTTCCTCCAACAAATTCTCTAGGGAAAAGCGGAGTGTCGGTGACGCTATGCTTCTAGGCCAATTTTCTGTGTTGGAAAATTAAAAATTTGAAAAATGCCAAAACATTCCAAAATTTGCCCAAATTTGGCACAAGGCACCACCATAAACTACTTTGATTGGCTGATGAGGCTTCATCCAATAATTTGAGTCTATCTTTCTCTTTCTTGCCCTCTAAGGCTCTCCTCAACTAGATTTCATCTTCTTCATTCTCATATTGCAAATTTTGTTCCGTGTCCTATAATGATAGGACATATGCCTTATCATTTGGTTGTCCCTATTAGCCCTCCGTAGCAGCTTCTCCAAATGCAAATTGAATCTTTCAAGCCAAGATTCCCTATCATGCTCAAACTCTTGTTCAACTGGAATCAAAGTGACATGATGCTCTTTGTCACTTTTCCTCTTCAATTTAAGCATTTGAAACTCCATGAGATCTTGTTTGTCATTTAGCTACTTATTTTCTTATTTCAAATCAGTAATGACAAATTTTTCCCTTCATAGAGTGTCCATCAACATTTGAATATGAGCATCCTTCTCTAACAAGAGCAAATTTTGCCCTTAAGCCTCGTCTAAGTTCTCCATGTCAATGACTTCCACTCCATGATGAGTGTGATGATGCTTTGGCTCCTCATACTCGGAAAGATCAAACTCTCTCTTAATCTCATCATCAGGATCCTCCTCTTAGACCTTTCCTTTCCCTTTATCTATTTGTTGCAAATAATCTCCTAGTGTCCCTCTGATATTTCATGTAAGTCTTAGGCACCTCAGTAGGTCTTGTCTCCTCGGGAGAGAATGTGAAAGAGAAATGGGAAAAAGGGAAAATGGATAGGATGATTTTATGACTTAGGGCTGGGTTTGAAGAGGAGTAGGAAAGAGCTAGGGTTTAGGTAGAATTAGGGAGAAATTAGGGTTTCAAGGTTACATGACCAATGATGTTTATAAACCAAATTTAGGAACCCAAAAACGAGGCTAAGAACATGTACTTACTTGCAACCATGAAGAGCCAAGAAAATTTGATTTTTTGAGGTGATTTGGGGCTCTTCTGAGCAAAAGCACAGCACCTCACACAGGTGCGCAACACCACTCTGAAAGCACAGTGGCTGTGAAAAATTGCACAGGGAAATGATGCCAGATGCACAATGCCAACTTCAAAGCGTAGCGCCAATTTCCAGAAGCGCAATGCCTTTTTTTCAGGACACTTTTGAAGGCCTTGAGATAGTTTGTTGGAAATCTTGTCTAGTATACTTTCCATAACATCTTGAATGTTTCAATTTAGAGTTCATTTTCCCCGTCCAAAGCTCAATCTCCCAAGACTGGTCAAAATGTGCAGAATGAGGCTGCCAAAATGCATAGTGATGTTGCAGTCAACTTTTGAAGGTGTTCCTAAACTCCAAATTGAGCTCATGATAGCTCATTCGAAACATATTTGTGTCTAGTTATCATTTGATGAATCACAAAAGTCATTTTGTCATTCTATCTAGGAGAAAAATTGATTTTACCAAGGTCACTCCAAAGGTGCATCAACCCTCCTGAGGCAAATGATGTTTTCAACATTTCTCCCAAAACATGAAACCTGTGTAAAAACTGAAAGAGGTTTTTCTTCTTGGGTCAATTATGAACAAAACCCTCTCTCACATTTTTCAAATTCAACTTTTCTTGCTCATAAACACAGTTTGACGAAAAATTGTCCCTTATGTGTAGTGAATAGCTTGTTCCTTGGAATGACTTCTCGAAAAATGATGGAGACCTGATGTTTGATGATATGAAATGGACTCATACCTTTTGATATCCCTTAATCCCCCTCTTCTCAAATATCTCAGCTCTCATAGCCAACCCTAGCTCAGTGGGAAAGGAATTTAGGGTTTTAGTGCTTGTTTCTCTTTTGCTTTGCAGGTGAATTGGTGCTCATGATGACAATTTTTGTAGTGGAAGGTGCTTGGAAACATCATTAGATTCTTATAAGTAGCAGTAATTATTGGCCTCCTCATGTCCTTGCTGATCATTATTGGCATGTAATCATCAAATTTTGACCATGGTGGGACCGTAAAACCTAATGAGACCAAACCCTAAGACCTAATGAAATGAATTGCAAAGGGAACATGAGCCATGACTAAAATATATGAAAGAGGATGAGCAAGTACAGATCATGAGGGGAAAATTTGAAGAAAACCCTACCATCAGTGAATCCATGACGTAATGGAATGCAAACTCATTAGTACGGGACTCCTACTATGAAATGCAAAAGAGAAGATTTTGATCACTGATGACAGTGTGAAACACTGACACTAACATTAGCTCCAATGGGTATGGTAGCTCCTTGGAGGTGCCAAGAACACCGTAGACCTAGTAGCCTTATCCATTGGGCATGGAGTCAAAAATTCAAACTGAAATGCATGACTGAATATTGATGACTCAAAGATACAAACTAACTTGGAACTGACTCAATACTAAAACACAACTGACAAATTGGAAAATATGCTCAAAATGGATCTTATTCAATAAAACCTACTCTAACTATTTCATTCATCACCTGATCAAGTGAAATGAAACAACCAATGCAACCAAGTAAGCATTCTATCTGTTGTTTGAATTCTCCTCAAGTGCTTGTTTATGAACAACAAGAGAGAACTACTAAAAGGAAACTCCCATGAAAACTTGTAAACAGATGAAAATTTTCCCAGATTGAATAATAAGGATGCTCTATTTGACCCCAAAAATACTGCATAAGGATCTTGAAATTGATGTGCACTGGGACTTAGCTCATCCAATGGATTAGTTTGCTTCTCCTCATACCATGAATGCAAAAATTCATCTAAGCTTTGTGACGAGACTCCTACTGAAAATGACAAAGAAACCAGCTACCGGATCAAGTTTGTATCAATACTTTTTCCAAGTTCAAAGTTAGCTAATGGAGAAAGACTTTGACTATAGACATCATCCAACTCATCAGCTATTGGATAGTGAAAAACATGAAAGGACTATTGCAACCCACTTTCTATTGGTTCTTATGAGATTGCATGATTTTCTATAGGTTGCTCATTTGAAGATATACTATGCGAAATTCTCTTCAAAAAGTGAAATGATTCAAAACAGAATGGTATAGAATCATCTTGCATCATTTGATCATATGTTCCAGCTTCCAAGTCTTCATCTGCAACTTGACATTCAATGGCATTCAGGGGCTGCAAATCTATATATGAGAAGTCTTGAACAAGGATTCCATTGCCCTCAAGATGGTCCAAATCAAAACTTGTCGACAGTTGATTTCTGATTGCATGAAAGTTGTCTCTAATGAACTAAAACGAAGTAAAACAAAAAGACAAATATCCTTCACTTACTTCAAAATTTTCTGCACTTTCCTCCTCACTTCCATTGTTGATATGCATCGGTTGATCACTGTATTAGAGCTACTAAAAGTGAACTTCCTCCTTCCACAAGACAACTGTTGATTCATCTGCAAGATTAGCTTCTGTTTGGAGAACATAATCATCATCATACTGATTAAACTTAGGGAAATCATCAGTATAAAAAACATCATCAAGCATACATGTCAGGTCAACAGCTCTCTCTTCTACAAGATGGTCTAAAACAATCATTATCAAATCTATGACAACTGGGATAAGAAAGAAAAAAATTTGGATCAGCCACTTGTTCTTCTTCAATTAGTGAGCCATGGTCTTGAATATCATACTCATTCCTTGTGGTGATCTTTTTCATCATTTCTTCCACTGCACTTACTAAAATGTCGAGCTTTACCTCTAAATATGTTGATTCCTCTGGATCTATGTTCTCTCTCTTCTTCCTTCTACTTTTCCCTCCTGATTAGCAAATTAGCCTCTACATCTACTGTACTATTTTCCATCTCTTCAAGTGTTGCAAGGTTCCTTTCCCTCAGCTGAAACTCCATTTTCTAATCAAAGGCATCCGAGTAGTGCAAGAGAGTGGATCTAGGAGGAGGTCTTATATTAACAAGCATCGAGTAATAAAATTGGTTAAATTTGACGTAAAAATATTGTATTGTCTCCCCTGGCAGTCTTTTCAACTAGTTATACTCTTCTAGAATCAATAAAGGGTTCTGTCTGACCACCCACTTGTCGAGGAAAACTTTGACAAACTGCTAGAAATCTGAGATGCTCGCATCAGGCAGGGTTTTGAACCAACTCTTGACTTTGCCTTGCAAAGAAAAAGCAAAAAGCCTAATACTGACATCCTCTTCATCAACTTCGAAGAGGTCAAGAAAAGACTCAAAATTCAATACATGTCTCTCAGTAGAGATGTTGTCACATTCACCATCAAATCTTGGTAGATAAAGGTAATGATTTTTAGGGAAAGCATGGGATATAAGACGTAAAATCAGAGGCTTGTATCTATCTGGAATTTTACAAGATATAGGAGTATATACAAAACTTGTAGAATTAGTCTTGGTCTCTTTAGGCTCATCAGTTTGAAGATGTTCATCATAAGATTCAAAAGAAGGGTCTTGATTAAGATCAAAGGAATGCGAATATTTTGTATTCACAATCTTCAAAGGGAAAGAATCAGAGACAAGTCTAGGTTCTTTTCTCAAATACAGTGTACTTCGTAAATCCTTCTTGACATTCTCAGGAAAAGAGAAGAAATAATTTATAACAAAGAACATAATATCTTGGATGAAATTCCAACTTGAATACCTGATCTTTCCATATTTTCCTTTCATGTTTTTTCTGGTTAAGTTCATCCTCCAATGGAGTCCTTGGATCTGATCTCGAAACTGATTTAGAGTTGCCACGTGAATGATTTCAGCCTTCCGGTGTCTGATTTTTTTCCACAATCAAAAATCAGATCTAAAATTGATACATTTTACTGAGGAACATAAAACTATGTCCCCAGTATGGTCGCCACTATGTTAGAGCCTAGGTTGACCTCAGGCTGAAAGAAGGCAATCCTAGGATAACCACAAACCAAGTTTAACTTGGTAGCTAGTCCTACTAGGTCGGGAGAGGGCTCTCTCCTTGTGAATCTCAGTCAATATGACTGGATCAGATATAGATTTTAGTCTAGGTATAGTAGCTCTAGATTTTTTGATTGATTTTGTTGGTTTTTTTGCTGGATCAAATGGAGCCAGGCAATTTTGGGCCGAAGGAATTAAGTCAGGATGCAGGGTGTTCTATGGGGCAAGGTAGGTAGGAGATTTGGCTCTTGAAATTGAGTGAGATGAGAGATCTAAGACTGGTGAGGAGCTGAGGAGGGCATGCAAAGATCATGTATCATTCTCAAATAGTAAAAAACATAGAAAACCATGTCTTCCCAAGGCAGAGTACTGTAAAAAATGAATTCCACCTATATATCTTGATGCCATTTAACTAGAAGCAATGAATTAGATTGTGGCATACATAAAACATGTGAAAAAATCATAATATAAGAAGAAAATATGCAAAAACACCATACCACAGGTATCCCATAAAAATAGCTACAAATCCTGGTTTATTTCCTTGCCAAGCTGCTTATAAAGGTGTACAATGTAGCTCAGAGCATCCAAGATAGTCCAACCTCACTAAATGACCAAGAAAACACATAATATAGACATCTAAACTACTCATCCTAACCATCAGGGGTCAAATCCATGAGAAGAGGGGAATTTTCAACCATTTCCCAACTAAGAACTGGAATATAGGCAGTCAAACAACTTGCCTCTATACGTAGGGAAACTGATTCATTAGCCTCAAAACCACCTCTAACTAATGCATCTACTCTTTGAGATCAATTTAGTATTACATTTACATGCAAAATCATTAATTACATCATCAAAATCATCCATGAGGAGAGTGAAAGTGAATTTTCAAAGGAAACAAGTGAAATTTGATTTTTCTGGCAAAATGGCTAAAAGCACAGTGCCGCTTTCCACCCACTTTTGGAGGCCTTCCCCTTAGCCAAATTGAGCCCTAGATATCTCATTGGAAAGGTATTTGAGGCTAGTTTCTAGAACATCTTGAATTTCTAAATTTTAAGGCATTTTCCCCCTCAAAACTTGAATCTCCCAAGGCAACTTCTGTGTGTCCAAAAAGAGGCAGAAAGGTCTCTTTTTTATAGTTTTTGGACTTTTTGGTGGGCCAATTTTGCTCCAAATATTCTGAAATTTTCTTGGATTGATGCTCTAATCATGTTGATGTTGAAAATAATACTGAGAGGGGGGGTGAATCAGTATTATCTAGTTCTTTTAACAAATCTTACTTATTTACACTTTGAATTATTTTTGCATATCAGTACCATAAAATAATGAGCAAGAAAAATAGACAGTCACATCAAAGAACACCAGATATAAAGTGGAAACCCAATGTGGGTGAAAACCACCTGCTGCAATATGTCTCTATCTTCTTTCAAATTAGAAACTCCTTTTACAATGGCCTTGTACTGGTGCAGTCCTTTACCAGTACGCAGGCTGCAACCTGCAGAGAGCTACAACTCTCTCTCGTTTTCCAGTCTCTCCTGGAAGGGAGCTACAACCCCCTACTTCTTTTCTTTCAAGGACCACTTTTAATAAATTTTCAAACTGGATCCATAAACATCAAATGATCATCAAGTACCAGTAAGTCACCAGATAACCAGATCCACAATAACAGAAAACTAAACCCAGAACACCTTCTGCGGCGTCTCCTGCGGCGCCTCCTGCGGTGCCTCCTGCAGCATCTCCTGTGGCACCTCCTGCGGTGCCTCCTGTGGCGCCTCCTGCGGCACCTCCTGTGGCGCCTCCTGCGGTGCCTCCTACGGCACCTCCTATGGTGCCTCCTATGGCATCTCCTACGGCGCCTCCTTTGGCGTCTCTTGCGGCGCCTCCTGTGGCGTCTCCTGCGGCACCTTCTGTGGCATCTCTTGCAGCGCCTTCTGTGGCCTTTTGTGGCATCTCCTGCGGCGCCTTCTGTGGCGTCTCCTGTGGCGCCTTCTGCGGCATCTCCTGTGGCACCTTCTGTGGCGTCTCCTGCGGCGCCTTCTGTGGTGTCTCCTGTGGCGCCTCCTGCGGCGTCTCCTGCAGCGCCTCCTGCAGCGCCTCCTGCGATGCCTCCTGCGGCGCCTCCACACTTTCGCAGCTGCAGCGCTCGAGAGATCACCCTTCACAGATTCGCTTTCCACTTCACTTTCATATAGATCGAGCTTTTGAAACAATAACCCAAAATTTCAGATCTTAAGATATTCAACCCAAAAGCATGCCCAAGCCAAATGATCTCCTTTGCTTTATATAGGCAAGATCTTCCTCAAATCATGGATCATGGGGCTCAATAATAATAATAATATAAAACAATACCATGGGCCAAAACATAATAACACAATGCCGTCAGCTAAATACCAAGGGTTAAACATAAGGAACCCCACGTGTGTGCGCTTTACTACCTTGAAGTGTGTGCACTGGGGTACGCACCTCATGAATGGGTAACTTGCATGTCTGGACGCAATCCTACATGGCATACCTGCGGGTACATATCTTCTGAACTGTTCTCCTGCATACTTCTTAATTCTCATCATATTGGCATGGGTGTTGCCATCAAGTACAACATCTGTAACATATAACCATACCAGAAACATAATGCCAACAATCTCCCCCTTTGGACTTGATGGCAACCTCAAAAACTTCAGCGACATTCTCCCCCTTTGACATCAAGGGAAAAGGGTTCTGCTCCCCTTAAGAACATGCTCCCCCTGAATATGAACCAGGTCTGCAAAGAAGAACCATAAACCACCAGACACCATGAATGACCAAGAAAGAGATAGAGACATATTGCAGCTATATTCAGACCAGCTCCCATGATCTTCTTTTGTACATCCTCCATAATGCCAACAATGCATTATATTCTCCCTGAACCTGTGCCGCAACCCAGCACATGTACGCATATACCCCAGATGAATCATGCACACAACCAACAATCAAAAGAGTCTCAACAATAAGATGATGCATCAACAACCCCCAACTTTTGCCTGAGGTATTCAAAAGTCTCCCTGGGCAATGGTTTGGTGAGAATATCAGCAACTTGTTCCTTAGAAGAAACATACTCCAACTTGACCTTTTGTTCAAGCACTTGTTCCCGGAGAAAATGATACTTGATTGGTATGTGCTTGGTTTTTGAATGCATGACGGGATTCTTTGAGATGCGGATTGCACTTGTGTTATCGCATAAGATAGAGATAGGTGGTGTACAAGTGATTTGAAAATCCTGCAAGGTCTGCATCATCCAAAGGAGTTGAGTGCAGCAAGATGCAGCAGCAACATATTCCGCTTCAGCTGTAGATAAGGCAATTGAACTCTTTTTCTTGTTGAACTAAGATACTAATCTGGAACCCATAAAGAATGCACCACCACTTTTGCTCTTCCTGTCATCCACGCTTCCGGCCCAATCTACATCTGTATAAGCATGAAGTGTGAGATCTGTATCTCTAGGATACCATAAGCCATAATTTTGTGTCCCTTGAAGATATTTGAAAATTCTCTTCAATGCCTGAAGATGCGTCTCCTTTGGATTTGCCTGAAATCTTCCAACTATTCCTACTGCATGCATGATGTCCGATCGGGTACCTGTCAAATAAAGTAGACTTCCAATCATAGATCTGTAGGTTGGTTGATGTACTGCTGCAGATTCATCATTGCACTGAGGCTACATCCTGTGACCATGGGTGTACATACTGGTTTTGCATCTTCCATGCCATATTTCTTCAAGATCTGTTTGAGATACTTGGTTTGAGATAAAAAGATTCCTTCTTCCTTTTGTTGGATTTGCAAACCAAGGAAATATGTCAGTTCTCCCAGCAAGGACATTTCAAATTCTTTCTGCATGACCAAGGCAAAGCTTTGACTCATAGCTTCTTCATTACTCCCAAAGATAATGTCATCTACATACACAACAAGTATTAGCAATTTGTTATTTTCTATTTTGACATAAAGATTGCTATCTGGTGATCCTTTTGAAAAGCCTTGTTGATGAAGATATTTGTCCAACCGGTAGTACCAAGCCCTTGGAGCCTGTTTAAGACCATAGAGAGCCTTTTTCATTCTGCATACAAGATTTAGATCATTCCCAAGGATGAAACCATCTGGTTGTTCAATGTACACTTCTTCTTATAAGTCCCCATTCAGAAAGGATGATTTCATGTCCATTTGAAAGACTTTGAACTTTTGAAAGCTTGAGAGAGCAAGGAACATTCGGATGGCCTCAAGTCTAGCAACAGGAGCAAAGGTTTCTTCAAAGTCTATTCCTTCTTGCTGCGCATACCCTTTACAAACAAGTCTGGCCTTGTTTCTAATTACTTCTCCATTTTCATTCAATTTATTTTTGAAGACCCATTTTGTTCCGATAACATTCTTATCCTTTGTTCTAGGAACCAGTTCCCAAGTGTTGTTCCTTTCGATTTGCTCAAGTTCTTCATCCATTGCTTTTATCCAACATTCATCTTTGCATGCCTCTTTCACATTTTGTGGTTCAGTAGAGGAGAGTAATGGCAAATAGCTTGAGGCTTCTGCAACTGTTCTTCTTGTTTGTACACCTGCTTCTTTCTGCCCCATAATCTGAGATTTTGGATGATTCTTCTGAACATATTTGGATGGATTCTTTTCTTCTATTATTGTCTGCTCCTCTGGTTCTTCTTGAGGTTCTTCTTGAGTTTATTCATCATTCTGTTGTTGAGGTTAGCCTTCATCTTCTTCGATGTCTTCATGATGGACTTGTCTAGGGATATATCCCTTCTCATCAACCACTACATCAATTCTTTCAACAATTCTGCCAAGTCTTTTATTGTAGCACTTGTATGCTTTGCTATGTGGAGAGTAACCAAGAAGAATGCCTTCATCTGCTCTAGGTTCAAGTTTGCCAAGCTTCTCATCAGTATTCTTAATATAGCATTTGCTCCCAAAGATTTTGAAGTGTTTTACCGAAGGAGTTTTACCATTCCAGAGCTCATGAGGAGTTTGAGTGCTGTTCACCCGGACATTTGTTTTGTTGAGAATAACCACCGCAGCATGAGCAGCTTTTCCCCAGAAAGTTGCAGGAGTTCCTGACTCATCAAGCATAGCACGAGCCATTTGTTGGACTGTTCTGTTCATTCTTTCCACCACTCCATTTTGCTGAGGAGTTCTAGATGTAGAGAATTCTCTTCTTATCCCATGTTATTCACAGAAATCGAAAAATTCATTTGAGGTAAACTCCCCACCTCTGTCGGATCTAAGGCACTTAATTTTGTGACCTGAGATTCATTTTCAACCAAGGCTTTGAAGGATTTGAATTTTTCGAATGCTTCATCTTTGTGCTTCATAAGTCCTAACCAGACAAACCTGGAGAAATCGTCAATGAATAATATCAAGTATTCTTCTCCTCGAGGTGTTCTTTTCCTGAAGGGACCGCATGTATCTGTATGAACTAGCTCAAGAGGCATGCTAGCTGATCCTTCCTTCTCTGGAAAGTTAGTTCTGGTTTGTTTTCCAAACTGACATGATTTGCATATGGTATTGTCAAGAATTTTGATATCTGGAAGATCACGAACTTCCTGATATTTGCATGCTTTCCTTATTTGTGAAAAGCTTAGATGCCCCAACCTTCGATGCCATAACCAGTGCTCATCATCCTTGCTTAGATAGCATTGTTTTTCTCCTTCTTCAAATATGTATAGATTTTTTGGAGTTCTTTTGCCTTTGATCACTGTTTACCTGTATCAAGATCTCGAACAAAACATCCATTTAATCTGAATATCACCTCGGTTCTTTGATCACACATCTCGCTGACACTTAGAAGATTATGCTTTAATCCATCAACATACAAAACATTTCCAGCCTTGACCTTTTCTTTTAACCGAGCAATGTCGTTTCCTTTTATAGTTGCAGGAGTATCATTTCCAAAAGAAACTTTCTTTCCTTTTTCTAGAGCGGAGTAAGACTCAAGTTTTTCTTTATCACCTGTCATATGCTTCGAACACCCACTGTCAATGTACCATAGATTTTCTTGTCCCTCCGCATAAAATGCTATCCCACATCTTTATGTTTGAGGTTCCTTTATTCTCCATGTTTTGGTGCTTGAGGCTTGTTCCTTTTTCTGTTGAAACCTGCTCCTGCATTCAGATTCCTCATGACCAAAGTTATTGCAAATAGAACATTCAACTTCATTTTCAAGAGCCGAAAAGTTGTTATAGTTACTTTCTGTAATCCCGGTCATACTTCTTTGTTTTTGAGCTTCTCTAGTCATGATTGTTTTATATGCAACAAATTGAGCTACTTTGTGACCAAAGTTATGACAAGAAAAACATTGTCCTTTGAAGAAACTTATGCCGTTATCAAATCTATTGGCCAAGTGATTGTAATCTCTAATGTAATTCATTCTTGAACCAAATTGAGAAGATTTTACCTGTGGCTGGTTGTAGCTTTTGTTCACTCTTAAAACAGATTGCCCCAGATAACCTTTGTTTGCAATTTGTCCCTGCTTTACCTGATAGTCTCCATTGTGCTTTTGCTCACTCCTTTTTGCTGCATCAAGATAACTTTTTGAAGTGGATGCTTGAGAAGTTTCTCCATTATAGCCCAGACCTGTTTTGTTTAGGGGAGAACGTTGTACATTGATAATCTCATCCAAAGTTTCAGATCCTTTGACAAACTTGAGATTAATAGCTTTCTTTTTCTCAATCTCTTTTCTAAGAGCAACAATTTCACCTTCTAACTTTTCAAAATGTTTTTCCTTTTCATCAATTTGAAATTGTAGAGTATCAATGATCATATTCTTTTCTTCTATACATCTCTTGAGTTTAGTGATTTCTTCAAAAAGGTTATCCACATCTATAGCATCCATATAATCATCATCTTCAAATGCCATTAACAGTTTATATTCATTACCTCGTTCATCTTCATCACTATTTGATAGACCATCACTATCTTCATGAGTGTAGTAGCTTTTCTTATTTGCACCCTGTTTCTTGTTCCATTTAGCAGGTTCCTTTCCTTTATCCTTATAAGGACATTTTGCAGCATAATGACCTACTCTTCCACAAGCAAAGCATTTAAAAGGCAACTTACCTCTGAACCTTCCAGAACCCCTTTGAAGATTTATGACAAAGTTTGATTCTTCTTCCTCTTCTTCTGGGATGTGGCTTGCTTCATAATAATCTCCTTTGCCTGATGCCTTGAAAGCAACTTCTCTTCTATCTGATGGACCTCCCTTTCTCATTTCATAAGCAGTTAGAATTCCATGTAGCTGAGACATAGTAAGAATTCATAGATTTTCTTTTTCTTCAATTGCAGACACTTTAGATTCAAACTTAGAGGACAGTTATCTTAGAACCTTTGGAACCACAATAGCCTCTCTTATTTCTTCACCCAAATTTTTCATACAATTAACAATCTCATCTACATGAAGAAAGTAATTAGCCACACTTTCATCATTATACATCCTGAGATTCTCATACTGAATTATGATAGTTTGAAGTTTAGCACGCTTTACCTGTTCATCTCCTTTGTAGCTCAAGACAATCTTGTCCCATATTTCTTTTGCTAATTTATATTGCATAAATTTCACAAACTCTGTTTGAGATAAGCATCCCAGCAAAGTATTGACTGCTTTAGCATTTGTTTCATATTTCTTCTTTTCGGCCGCATATGTAGGAGTAGCTGAAGGAAAATTGTAGCCTGT
>APFE031671454.1:268505-280997 GCA_000404065.3 Pinus taeda | reverse complement strand
AACTACCATGGACCAAAGGTAAGTTTTCCCACATGAAATAAACTTTTCTCTCCATAAAATTCCGTGAACTTTTCTCCACATGAAATAAACTTTTATAAACTTTTCTTTGCATAAAATTCCGTGAACTTTTCTCCTGCGTACTTATTAATTCTCATCATATTGAGAGCCATGCCATGGGTGTTGCCATCAAGTACAACATCTGTAACATATAACCATACCAGAAACATAATGCCAACATACATCAGATCCTGCACTCCTTGCATCATTGCCAAACTGACCATAAAGAAGAAAGGCCTATATACTCCTTTGCATACTCCTAGTCGGCCTTGGGAATCCATCTCCATGGATTACGGGTCGAGCCTTCCTTCTACTAAGCATGGCAAGGACTGTGTTTTTGTGGTTGTTGACAAATTCTTTAATATGGTCATTCTAGCGGCCTCTAAGAAGAATATCACAACATAAGCCACTACTAAGCTCTTCTTTGAATGAGTGTGGGTACACTTTGGGATCCTACAGTCCATTATCTCAGATTAGGACAACGAATTCCTTAGTACATTTTTGTCAAGCCTCTTATCAATGCCAAATACCAAGCTCACTAAGTCCACGACCTTCCACCCCCAAACCAATGGACAAACAAAGGCCGTCAATAGGATGATCATGCATATTCTGATGACCTAAAGATGATTTGAGGTTGTCATTGATGTCAACCCAAGCAGCACCAGGGGATACCCTGATCTTGCAAGGGAATTTTGACTTGACAACTTACTCTATTTTGAGTCAAGGATCTTCTAGACATATTTTACTCGTCGAGATGTTTCCGTTGATATATGGCACGCCAAGTAATTCTTCACGGTTTGAGAGATATTCATGTTTGAAGTTAGTAACCCCAGTTAGTGGGCTAAAACCCTATGGGGTTGTGGCATGGCACTCGTAATTGGTTTTGGTCATTGAATAGTCATTAATTAATAATTTTTAAGCTCCTAAAATCCCTCCAACATTTTCTATAGAAGCCCCTCTCAACTTTATAAAAATAAATCTCATATATCCTTCAAATGTAGTGATCGTGGAATTTTCGCTATAACTTCATTTTTGCAAAGTCTTGGATTCTGAAATTAAAAAACATTTGATTCGCAATCTTGATGAACGTCGTGATCGAATTTCAGATCTTGGTTCGCTGTAGTTTTGGATATATGATCTGTGGAAGTTAGGTTTTTTACAGGCTACCGAATTTCATCTCAAAGAAGTGACCTTGGGAAAATCGTCATAACCCTCTCTCTGAGAAGAGGATTGGAATTCTGTAAAAATCGATGGATAGTGCACAGATTGTAGTTTTATATATATCAATTTCAGATCCAAAGGAGGAAACAATGACACGTGGCACGTCATACAAGTTCGCTCTACTAAAATAGTCCATAATTAGGTCATTGTGAGAGATTGGGCATAATTTTGGCTTGAAGAGTCCAAATTGCGTGAGACCCATGGCATTGGGAAGAAGATTGAGAGGGATTTTATGGGAACGAATATCACATGTTGGGGATATGAAATCATAGAGATACATCAAATTAAATATCATGCTCCTAGAAGGCAAGAAAAACTAGATCAAGTGTTGTCAAGGGGTGCAAAGGACCAGACTTTCTAGGGAAGCAAAGAGCAAGGTGTAGCAAAATGATGCAGCAAAGGTAAGCTACATGTAAGTATCTTCTGTATATGCATGTTCATCTCTTAATTGCATTAGGTTCTTTGTATTCTAATTTGTTGTTTTTTTTATCACTGACATATGCTCTGCAGGATGAGGTAAGTTTTTCTATTATCATGTCATGGGTATTTCCTTGAAGACATTTTGTAGGTATTATATATTCATCAAGAGAAGACTCAATGCATAATATAATGTTCTGAAGAATGAGAAAGGGTAACATGACAAGAGTAGTAATCAAGGTGCAGAACAACAGCGAGAAGTTCACCACATGAAGTCTTCAAGTGGGCAGCATTGCATACAAACATTGTAAAAGTATCATTGTACAGATCCATTGTAAAAGTTGTACAAATGTCTATCTGCCAAGAGTTGAAGAGGCAGTGTCGAGATGTCTAGGATCATCATTAGGTGGTTATGTCATATTTAGGGTTATGGTCTAGTGTGTCTTCTTCTTCTACATCATTCTATATCATTATAAAGTGTACCATTTTCCCTAGTACGAGAGTCCATTCTTCTTTTATTCTTCTATAGGCTGGTAGGGTGGTGCTAGGCTGGTGCATGAAGTCACCAACAGGTTCAAGCCTATGAAAACTTCAGTGTGGTAGGGTGGTGCTAGGGTGAGTTGTAGCTCATTGGGTGTTGGGGCATCCATTCAATTGACTACTAAAGAATCTCAGGCGTTGGAGCATCCATCCAGTGGGAGCTAGAGAAGAATGTGTTTCTAGATTCTAGGAAATTGGATCTTTCTTTTCAATTGGAGTTGAAGATTAAAGAATTATTAGAAAAGCATTTGGTGGTTTTTGACCCGAAGGGGGTTTTCCATAAAAATTTTGTGCCTCCTATGTTCTTTTATTCACTGTTGTTATTGCATAAACATTAATGATAATTGAAGATTAACTAATGCTTTGAAAAGATTTAAAAGTGCTAATTGCTAAGGAATACTGATTCACCCTCCCCCCCAGTATTTTCCAACAATTGGCATCATAGCTTGGTTCCTTCAATAGCATTTTAACAACTGGGAGGAGATCATGGAGCATACCAAGAATGGTGTACCTCTATTCAATGAAAATAATAGTGCACTCTGGAAAGAAAGAATGGAGGTCTATCTCTTGGCACAAGGTTACAAAGTATGGGACACTGTTCAAAATGGATTTACACCAACTGCGGATGAACAAGGTAAGAATAATTTGGTAAATGATGCAAAAGCAAAGAATATTATTATCAGTAAACTTATTGAATATGCTTATCATAAGGTGTTGGGTTGTAAAACCGCCAAAAATGTATGGGACAAGCTTCAGAATATATATGCATGTGACTCAAATGTCAAAGAAGCAAAGCTTCAAATCTACAAAGCAAAATTTGAGCAACTTAGAATGAAAGAAGATGACAACATTGCTGCATACTTCCAATACATTGATGAAATAACCAACACTCTGGAAGGATTGGGAGAGCCTATTGACAAGAAGGCTATTATACAAAAGGTTCTTAGAACGTTACCAGTAAGATTCAACCCAAAGGTATCAGTCTTAGAATACAGTGCAAATCTAGACAAACTCAGCGAAGAAAAATTACATGGAGTTCTCATAGCATATGAAATGAGACTTGATGAAGAAGAGGGCACTTCGCATCTAGAAACTATGTTTGATGCATCTAAGAAAACCAATAAGGACAAACAACCTTCAAAGGCAAAGACCTGCACCTGCACTTGCAATTGTGAAGAAAAAGAATATGATGAAGAAGGTTTTTTAGATGGAGAATATGCTTACTTTATGAGAAAACTAAAAATTGGTAAGGGAAAATTCAAAGGTAAACTTCCAATGATATGTTCTAGTTGTGGTGAGGTTGGGCATTTCGCAGCAAAATGTTCGAACATAAGTGATGGAAACTCAAAAGGAAAGAAAGGCCGTAAGAAATTCAACAAGCAAGGCAAGAAGAAAGGATTCAAAAGGAACTTTCTCTCGAAGAAGATAGTTCATCATTCGATGAAGATAGTGACTGTGAAGAAGAAGCCAATGAGAGAGTATTGTTTAGGGCCAAGCACAATAAACAAGAGGTATCACACAACAAAGAAGAAGGGTTGATCATAGAAGAATTTTCTAAGGAGGCAATCAAGCTTATAAAAGAGCTCAAGGTTGAGAAGATCCATTCCAATACTCTTGAAGAACAAGTTCAAGGTCTCGAAATTGAAGTTGAAGAACACAAATGTATTGAAGAGTCACTTTAAAAGAAGTTGGAAGAAAGCAACCAAGAACAAGAAGCATTAGAAGACGAAGTAGTCTCACTGCGTAAGGAAGTGAACAAGGGAAAAATTGTCCAGCCAACAGCTCAAGGGCATTGGAAGAACTCATCAACAATCAACGATCTTACAACGACATAACTGGCCTCGGTTACAAAGAAGAAAAAGTAGGACCTTCTACAACAAAATACAATGAACCTATGAGATCTGACAGGCATGTAGACTTCATTTAATAAGATTTTCAAGAACAACCTTGGAAAACAATTCCCCGACAAAGATTTCCATCCAGGTACCAACATATTTTTCATGGCTATTGTTATTCATGTGGAAAATTTGTTCATAAAGATGTAGAATGTCGCACGTACCCTAGGAACCAATACAATTCCAGGAGATCTGTCAAATATGAACCTCCCAGGGTTCAACTAAACATCAATATATTTGAACATTTAAGAAGTAATATTGAATGTTACAAATGTTGAAACTTTAGACACATAGCCAGAGACTGTAGACTTGAAAATCCTCCAAAAGAATCTTCGAAGCCACGGAATGGATGAACATGGAAGAATAATAACATTGATAATTGTGCTCTCATTCTCAAGGCTCAAAACAACAAATATGTGTGGTATGTTTATAGCGGTTACTCAATGCATATGACTGGAAATAGAAAGAAATGTGTATCTCTAAAAGAGAAGAAGGATGGAACCGTGTCCTTTGGAAATAATGGATCTTCAAATGTTATAGGATCAGGGACCATCAATCTGGGAAGCAAAGATTCTCTAGCCAAGAATGTTCTATTGGTTGAAAACATGAATCACAATCTGCTCAGTGTTGGACAAATGTGTGATCAAGGACACACAATGATATTCAACTCCACAAAATGTGAAATCAAGAAAGGCATGTATGGTAAAATAATGGCTACAGCAAGTCGAGCTCCAAATGACATATATGTTCTAGATGAAGCAACTAAAGCATGTCTACTAGCAAATGAAGATGAAAGCTGGTTATGGCACAAACGAATGGGTCACATAAACATTGACAATATTGTCAGGATAAGAAAAAAGGAAGCAGTACGAGAAATGTTGAAAATATCAAAACCTTCCAACACACTATGTGAGGCCTATCGGCACGACAAGCAGACAGAATGCGGATTTAAAACAAAAGAACACTTTGCATCGCATTCATTGGAATTGATACATACTGATCTATGTGGTCCTATGGAAACAAAAGGCTTAGATGGAGAATTATATTTCATGTTAATGATAGATGACTATACCAGGATGACAGCCGTCAGTTTCCTAAATAAAAAATCTGAAGCATTTGAGTGCTTTAAGGTCTACAAGGAGTCTGTCGAAAATGAAATTGATTTAAAAATAAAGTGTCTAGGATCAGATAATGGTGGAGAATTCACTTCCAAATTATTTCAACAATACTGTGATGAAAATGGAATAAAAAGACAATTTTCACAACACGAACACCTCAGAAAATGGAGTTGTAGAAAGAAAGAACATAACTGTATAGGAAATGGATAGAACAATGCTGAAGGACTCAAAATTGGATGAAAAATTCTGGGTCTAAACAATTGATACAACAATCTTCATTATCAATAGAAGTATTCTCATAAATAATTGCAATAAGACCCCATATGAATTATGGAAAGGAAAACTGGCTAATATAAAATATTTCAAGATCTTCGGAAGCAAATGTCATATCAAAAGAGAAGATCAAAAGTTGGGTAAGTTTGAATCGCGTGTTGATGAAGGTATCTTTGTTGGTTACTCATGCAAAAGAAAGGCCTATAAATTCTATAATCTAAGACGAAAATAGATAGTGGAGAGCATAAATGTTACATTTGACGAAGATAGTGTTCTAACGAATAATGATGAGGATCTAGAATCTTTGAAACTTGAGACAGAGGTGGAAAAAGGTACAGAGAAAATTATAGAACAAGAAGCAACTGTCAACCAGGAAGAAGTAAATAATGATCAACAAGATATACAGGAACAACAATAAGAAGCTCCTCCAAAGAGAATAAAAGAATGGATTCAAAAGAGCCATCCATCAAATCAAATCATTGGTGACATAAATGAAGGAATTGGAACAAGAAAAGGTCGACAGCTTCGTTCATCACAACAATCTCACATTACTTTTCTGACAAACTTTGAGCCTAGTAGTTTTGAGGAAGCCAGCCAGAATGAACATTGGGTAGCAACTATGAATAAAGAATTGGATCAAATTGAGAAGAATAACACTTGGGAATTAGTTCCATGACCAAAAGATAAAAATGTCATTGGGACTAAATGGGTGTTCAAGAACAAACTGAATGAAGATAGACAGGTTACCAAAAACAAAGCAAGATTGGTTTTCAAAGGCTATGCACAAGTGGAAGGAATTAATTTCGACGAAACATTTGCACCAGTTGCCAGAATGGAAGCCATCTGTATGTTTCTCACCTATGAATGTTCAAGAAAAATTAATGTTTACCAAATGGATGTTAAGTCAGCATTTCTGAATGGAGAATTAGAAGAAGTTTACATCAAACAACCTGAAGGTTTTCTACTACCAGAAAAATAAGACTATGTTTGCAGGTTAAAGAAGGCTCTGTATGGTCTCAAGCAGGCTCCCAGAGCATGGTATGCTCGTCTTGACGGATATCTACGTCAACAAGGGTTCAAGAAAGGTACTGCTGATAACAATCTTTACGTACAAATAGATAAGGATAATTTAACAATCATTGAGGTATATGTGGATGATATAATCTTTGGTAGCAATGATGATCGACTAAGTAAGAACTTTACTACAAAGATGCAAAGTGAGTTCAAGATGTCTCTACTTGGTGAGTTGACATACTTCTTAGGGCTTCAAATATCTCAACAAGAGAAAGGAATATTTATATGTCAAGCCAAGTACATCAAGGAAATGATCAAGAAATTCAAAATGGAAGATTGAAAACCCATCCTTACTCCTATGGTAATAGGTTGCAAATTGAGCATAGAAGACTCATCTAAGGATGTGGACTAGAGGTTGTACAGATCTATGATTGGTAGTCTTCTATATGTATAAGCCTCCTGACCAAATGTTATGCAAGTAGTTGGACAAGTAGCAAGATTCCAAGCAGCACCAAAAGAATCACATATTGTTGTCGTCAAAAGAATCAATATCTAAAGGGCACAAAAAAATATGGCTTGTCATATCCCAAGGGAAACAATCTCATTATTCAAGCCTTTACAGATGCAGATTGGGCAGGAAGCATTGATGATTGTAAGAGTACTAGTGGAGCAACATTTTATCTAGGTGGTTGTCTTGTATCATGGTTAAGCAAAAAGAAAACCTCAATCTCATTATCTATAGTGGAAGCATAATACATTGCAACGGCGTCTTGTTGTACTCAAGTCCTTTTGGATGAAACAAACTTTGCAATATCTTCAAGTACAATTCAATGAGCATATTCCCATCTTCTGTGATAGCACCAATGCCATCAACATCTCCAAGAATCCTGTCATGCATTCAAAAACAAAACACATTCCGATAAAATATCATTTTGTTAGAGAACAAGTCGCTGAAAAGAATATCAAACTTGAATATGTTGGTACAAAAGAACAAATAGTTGATATCTTCACTAAACCTTTACCTCGTGAAGCATTTGAATATCTTCACTAGAAGCTTGGGATTCTTTGAAGTTCTCATTAGATTTTCCTTATTCAGAAAATAAAGGGGGAGTGGAAGTGTGTACAGGTCCGTAGGATGGTTGTGTGTCAGGGGGAGTTACCCTTTGCCATTGATGTCAAAGGGGGAGAGAAGGCAGTAGGAAGAGATGCCCTAATCGCAGGGGGAGTACTTGTGTTGTCGTCAATGCCAAATGGGGAGGTTGTTGATCTAAAGATGATCTAAGGTTGTCATTGATGTCAACCCAAGCAACACCAGGGGCTACCATGATATATCAAGGGAATTTTGACTTGAAAACTTACTCTATTTTTATTCAAGGTTCTTCTAGATAGATTCTACTCATCCATATGTTTCCGTTGATATATGGCATGCCAAGTAATTCTTCACGGTTTGAGAGATATTATGTTTGAAGTTAGTAACCCCAGTTAGTAGGCTAAAACCCTATGGGGTTGTGGCATGGCACTCATAATTGGTTTTGGTCATTGAATAGTCATTAATTAATAATTTTTTAAGCTCCTAAAATCCCTCCAACATTCTCTATAGAAGCCCCTCTCAACTCTATAAAAAGAAATCTCATATATCCTCCAAATGAAGTGATTGTGGCATTTTCACTATAACTTCATTTCTGCGAAGTCTTAGATTCTAAAATTAAAATCCATTTGATTCACAATCCTAATGAATGTCATGACCGAATTTCAGATCTTGGTTCACTATATTTTCAGAGATATGATCTATGGAAGTTATGTTTTTTTGCAGGTTACCAAATTTCATCTCAAAGAAGTGACCTTGGGAAAATCGTCATAACTCTCTCTCTGAGAAGAGGATTGGAATTCTATAAAAAGTGGCGGATATTGCACGGACTGTGGTTTTCTGGATATCAATTTCAGATCCAAAGGAGGAAACAGTGACATGTGGAATGTCGTACAAGTTCGCTCTACTGAACTAGTCCATAATTAGGTCATTGTGAGAGATTGGGCATAACTTTGCCTTGAAGAGTCCAAATCAGGTCAGACTTATGGCATTGGAAACAAGACTTAGAGGGCTTCTACAAGACTAAATATCACATGTTGGGGATCTAAAATCACAGAGATACATCAAATTAAATATCGTGCTCCTAGAAGGAAAGAAAAACTAGATCAAGTGTTGTCAAGGGGTGCAAAGGACTAGACTTTCTAGGGCAGCAAAGAGCAAAGGTGCAGCAAAATGATGCAGCAGAGGTAAGCTACAAGTAAGTATCTTCTGTATATGCATGTTCATCTCTTAATTGCATTAGGTCATTTGTATCCTAATTTGTTGTTTTTGTTTAGCACTAACATATGCTCTGCAGGATGAGGTGAGTTTTGCTATTATCATGTCATGGGTATTTCCTTGAAGACTTTTTGCATGTATTATATATTCATCAAGAGAAGAATCAATGCATAATATAATGTTCTTAAGAATGAGAAAGGGTAGCATGAAAAGAGTAGAAATCAAGGTGCAGAACAACAACAAGAAGTTCACCACATGAAGTCTTCAAGTGGGCAGCATTGCATACATACATTGTAAAAGTATCATTGTATAGAGTCATTGTAAAAGAATCTTTGTAAAAGTTGTACAAGTGTCTGTCTACCAAGAGTTGAAGAGGCAGTGTTAGGAGGTCTAGGATCATCATTAGGTGGTTGTGTCATAGTTGGGGTTATGGTCTAATGTGTCTTCTTCTTCTACATCATTCTATATCATTGTAAAGTGGACCATTTTCCCTGGTACGAGAGTCCATTCTTCTTGTATTATTCTGTAGGGTGGTAGGGTGGTGCTAGGATGGTGCATGAAATCACCAACAGGTTCAAGCTTGTGAAAAATTCAGGGTGGTAGGGTGGTGCTAGGGTGAGTTGTAGCTCATTGGGTGTTGGGGCATCCATTCAGTTGACTACTGAAGAATCTCGGGTGTTGGAGCTCCCATCCAGTGGGAGCTGGAGAAGAAAGCTTTTCTAGATTCTAGGAAGTTTGAGCTTTCTTTTCAATTGGAGTTGAAGATTAAAGAATTATTAGAAAAGCGTTCAATGGTTTTTGACTCGGAGGAGGTTTTCCACCTAAAATTTTTGTGCCTCCTGTGTTCTTTTATTCACTGTTGTTACTGCATAAACATTAATGATAATTGAAGATTAACTAATGCTCTAAAAAGATTTAAAAGTTATAATTGCTAAGGAATATTGATTCACCCCCCTCCCCCCCCTTCTTAGTATTTTCCAACACATTCTATGCATGTACAACTCAAAACATCCACACACATGGGATGAAAGCCTCCCCTATGTCCAACACAGTTACAACAAAGATCTCCATAGCTCAACTGGCCACAACCCCTTTGAGGTGGGGTTGGGATTCCAACCACTATGTCCCATTGATGTGGCCATACCATTTGCAACTACTCAAACATATTCAGATCATCTCTAGGCCAAAGTTGACATGGCTAATGGCTTCATTGAGTGCATTCAACACATCCGCCAATAGGTCCATGACATATTGGATAGATCCAATGCTAAGTACAATAACGTCATGATCAACATCGACTGCCACACAAGTTTCAGGTGGACAACAAAGTTTGATTACATCTGTGGAAGGAGTGCCTCGCTGGGCTCACTGCAAACTTCACTCACTCTGATATGGGTCATACACCATCACCAAGGTTATAGGGGACAATTCCTTCAAACATACTGTTATCACTGACAAAATTTCGATGCTAAATGTCTGCAAATAAGCACATGAACCCTTTTAGCAGTTTCGCAGCGCAAAATGTTTAGGTGATTTCAGTAGCGCATAATTCATAATTCATAACTTGCACTGGCTGCGCTACGCAATTGGGGATTTGTCCGAAACCATTGCTCACCCATATCACTTTTGTCTCCTATGAGTTCTGTGGGAATATGATATATGCATAGAAAAGCTTGTTTCGGAAAATCGATGGTGAAGTTTGTAATTCATCTGAGTTATGGCTACAGGCTTGCTTGCCTTCTAGTGAGAGTTTAAAGCTTGTTAACCAGGATAAAATTCCTCAATCAGTTCCACTGTCAATGACAGCTGAGGTTAATAGAAAGGTGGCTTTTGAAAAAGGTGCCAATTATAAGAAGGAAAGCACACAGGTGTATAATAAAAGAAAGGTTTCCAGTTTGAGAGTGAACGGTCTCATGCCAAGGATGACTGTCAGATAAAAGCCTATAGTCATTGCATTCAGATGGATAGGAAAATGCCCCTTGCAGAATATATTGGCTTTGGTTTGAATTTGTCTAACTCTTCAAGAAGCTGGACTAGTATGAATGGTTATGAAAGAGTTTACAGCTTCAGAGTTCTTTTCGTGCAGTTCATAAAATGGTCTTTAATGGTTCTGAAAAGTCTTATTCTTCTATCATTATGGATCATCATCAAACTTTTGTTTCATCAGACTCTTGTTTCATCTTCTGGTGGTAGTCCCTTTACAGGTTCTTGTGGATGAAAGTCCCTTGTTTCGTCTCTATCAAGATTGTGCTTTTGGGCTTATATTTCTCAAGATATGGAAAAAATTAGTATTTCCGGGTCAAATGGATTCAAATTGCGCCAAGGTTGTGAAATTGTAATAGCAACACCTGGTCGTCTGCTTGACTGTCTTGAAAGAAGATATCCAATCTTGTTTTCGAGCCCTTGTGGTCAAGGCAATATATAAGGAACGTGCAACTGATTTTCTTTGAGGATTTTGGAACTGAAGGCCGAGGAGGGTACTTCGACAACTATGGGAAAGTCATTTCAAAACAAAGGACAGATCAAGGAATTCAAAGTTTTGGCCTTAAACTGTGGTTTTTGTAATTACTCAGCAGTTTCGTAGCGCGCTACGAAACCCCTGTAGCAGCATGTTTTAGCAGAAAAAACTGGTTTTACTAATTAACTTACAGAAGCGTTTCTGAGCGGATGAGAACTCAATTTTGCAAACGGAAAGAGGTTTTTCTTCCTAACATGCTGCACTACAAAAACCTCTTTCAGTTTCTTCAAATCGATTCTGAGGTGGGAGAAACGAAAGACTAAAGTTGCGCTACGAAATTGTTGTAGATGCAGTTTTTAATTTCCTGTTTTACACATCTTCTTCAAAGATCGATTCTGGGCAGCTGGAGTAGTTTTTCAAAAAACCAAAAGAGATTTTTGTTAAGCACGGATGGGTTCACAAAAACCTCCTTCAGTTTTTCCAAATACGTTTTCTGTGAGAAATTATGAACTCTGTCCCAAGACATATTTTTCAGCCAGAACAGCAGTTTTGTAGCAGCTGTACAAGTGGAAATGCAAACAGTTTGATAGTAGGATCAGAAAATTATCAAAGGAAATGCCTAAGGAACATCAAGGAGACCACATAAGGCTAGCATAACCATTCAGATAATGACAAGTGTGCATTCTCTATAAAGGTGAAATATTTTGTCTTAAGTTATAGCTTTAATAAAGGTACTTTATTACTGGTGGTTAGGGTTTGGCTGAAGATGCATACAAGGATTTGGGTTGGACACCTGTTCAGTTCACAAAGCATCCAGATCATAAGGCATATGGTGTTATGCGTGGTTATTAAAGGTATTAAATAGTTCGAAGCATGTTCTTTTGGAAATGAAGACTGATGGAAGGCAGGGACCATGAAAACAGGGCACACATCTTCACCAACTAATGAGTCATCTGCACAGCTAGTATCCAAAGCAGCTTGTTCAGTGAATGCCTCTCCAATATATCTCGGCCACTACAGAAAGGATACAGGTGTTAAAGCTCAAGAAAGGCATCATGCACACGAGGAGATAGAATTAGAGTTTCAATATGATTAGGACTCTATGTATTTACTGCACAATACCTGTTGTATTTAATAAGTTTGTTTCAGAATAGATAGGGTTAGTTAATGCTAGGCCATAGAGCTCCCCTCATG
>APFE031671454.1:253397-268485 GCA_000404065.3 Pinus taeda | reverse complement strand
AGAAGCCTTATTTTTGTTGTTCCAACCAGCATGAATTTCATATACCAATTAAAGAGTTAGCCATCTTTCTTGTCCTTTAAAGCATATCAAAAAATCTGTGAGAGAGCCCTCTCTGACTAAGGAGGCTAAACCTTAGTCTAAAGCCTGGTCTGAAACAGTTTCATGAGATCTTATTAAGTAGCAGCCCTTAGTACTGATTTTATGATAACACATACTTTCCTAAATTTTTGGACACCTCTTATGTTGTTGAGCAGATGACACCAATAGAGCTCAACCCAAGCTGCATCGAACATGCCACAACTGACAGGATTATGGAAACATATATCAAGAACACTTGCCAACAGAGGATCCAGCTATATAGAGTTGTCACCAGGGACCAGGTTCAACAGAAACTTCGTCACTTCATGGAGGCTCTGCATGCAATGGGGACCATTGTGTCCAATCGGTTTCATCAGTTTCCTTAACTATAGCAACATTTACTATTTTTAGCAGTTTTTCGAGTCCTAAACTTCCAAAGTTGTTTTGACCCCCTAAATGACATTTTTTGAGGTCCCCAACAGGTTGATGCCTGCAGAAAATCTTGTAGTAATGGGAGAGATATTTCCAATGAGGTATCATATGCACCAAATGAAGATCATATGACCAAGTTACGAGCCCAGGAAGTTGGTTGCCTAACTAACTCCAATGAGGCCCACAAACTCTTGCCATTCCATCTCCTGGGGTTAGGTTTTTTGTTGTTTAGGGTTTTCCCTTGTTGTTCAATATTAAAAAGGTCCTTGAGCCTCATTGAAACATAGTTCAAAGGCATGTAGACATCACATCTCTTTTCAAAGTTAAGCTACCATCGTCCGAGCTAGTTTATTTCCATTTTGTATGTAAGCATATTTTAGTTCTTTGATATTAATGAAATGAAAATTTATGTCTACTAAATCTCTGTGTTTATGTTTGTAGCTATATTATGTTGCGTTCTTGTATAAGTACAGATCAATTTCAATTCTCTATGATGTATATGGCCCATTCTCCTATGTCATAGCCCCCCTAATTCCTCAAATTATTTTTGATAACCAGTTCCTTAGTCGTGTCCATCTGCAACTTGTACAACTAGTCGCTCCTAACTCTAATTTCTATAGGTGAACTCCAATATTTGTGCTTCAATAGCACTTGCACCCATCTAAAGAGAACATCATACCCTTCATCTTGAAGGATAGATACAAAGATTAAGTTCATCTCCAAGCCTAGCACATGCAACACATCATGAATAAAAATTAACTTTCCATTCTCCCTCTAAAATAGAATAATCACTCTTGCAACTAGGTTGCACTTAAACTTGTTCTTCATTTGAATCTGAAATCTGATGTCCTCCTCTTTATAATTGGAGAAGTACCCTTTAACTCTTGTCATGTGGAATGATGCTCCACTATATATATACCAAATACCTTATGAAGTTGAGTTAGATAGGAAAGCGATCAATGTGAATTCCTGATCCGTCCTGTTAGAAATATCATCTGCACTAGCTGAAGTTGTTGCTTGGTTCTTTCCCTTCTTCTTCCTCTATGGACAATCACTGACATAGTGGCCAAACTCATGACAACAATAACACTTGACCTTCAAAGGTCCTTCTTCTTCTCTCCTTTTGGGACTGGTCCCTTGATGGATCTCTTCTTTTCCTTCCTTTTTTATGCTAGGGCTATGTTTTCTTGTTCTTTCTCAACCTTCGGTGTAACGACCCCTCCCACATTTAACCACTTTTACAAGCTATCTAGGGTAAACATGACCTGAGTGTCACTCTGATATGACCCTACCTCCAAGTTCCAGTTATGGAAGTGGGGCCTAAAAACTGGAAACTTACAGCCATCCCTTAGAGACTACAGATCACTCAGGAGCTTCATAACCACCCCTAGTGATCAATCCATAAGATGGAACTCTTTTTCATTGACTTGTCTCTCTAAGTGCACCCTTGACACACTTTGCATATGGTTATGAAGTTCCAACCACACCCACAAGCCTGCCTACTAGTGGTTATGATCCCAATTCCTCAGTTTTGTGCCAGCAATTGCGAGATATGTGCCAGTTTTTCAGGCTAACCTCAAAACCACTGCCCAAAACTGCCTATAACTTTCCGAAAACACAACTAAGATGATAAAAATGCCAACCATTTAAAGCTTGAGCAAGATCTTGGCCAAGACATGCCTAATACATACTAGACATTTTGTTAAACACATGATAGACATAGAAGCTACAGGTCATGAATGCATATATGATCATAAATTGTTGAACTTCATATGAAATCACAAAGAATGCTCAATTTCCTCTGTATCTAGCTGCAACAACACTTGTTAGCCCTTGCATTCATCAACCATTCAATAATTTAAATCATGAATAAGAGCTATAGCAAGAGAACATCATAGAACCATGCATAAAACCAACATATAACCAAAATATAAACCATTACAAATCAACCATACAATCAACATAATAACTAGTACATGTGCTCATTGATCACATTAAGAAATAACTCATATTTACATATGCAAAATCCAACCAAGTTAGGGACTTCCACGTACCACCCTACCATAGATTGGGCTAAACCAAATCTCTTCTTTAATCAATCACCCTTGTGCCAGATTCTAAGCATGAATGTGGGATCTCATGGGATAAACCAAAACATAATCAAACAACGACTCCAGAGGTTAAACCACCCCCACCCTCAAGCTACCATGATCTCACCTAAATTGGTCCCGAGATCAAAAAACTAAACCAAGATTGGATGCCCCAAAATTCCTTCACCATACCCAGAGGAGTTGCTCTGTCTCCACCCACTTGCAAGGTCTTCTCAGAGAAAACCATCTCCACCCCAAACCCTTGGATTTTTTCTGAGACCATCTCACCCAGATCCAAAACCTTTCGACAATCCAAAGCTCAACCAAGAATGAATCCCATCACACAATGGCTATCTAGGAAATGGCAAGGAAAGGCTGAAACCACTGTCAAACCAGGAAAAACCCATGCCAATGACAAAAATTGAACCAAATAATCAAATGCATGTACTATGCATTCACACCTTCTCAAGGAAATCACACATGCAACATGTTACCTGCAAAATCCTTCTACGCAAGCTACTAATCCAACCTTCTCCTTGCGATACCTTGCTTTCCTTTACTTGCCCTTTGCTTCCTTTTGGTTCCTTTGCTTTCCTTTGCTTGCTTGTTCTCTCCTCTCTCTCTGAAATTGATCCAAGCCAAAATTGACAAAAGTTGAGAATTGTTTCTATGATGCGTTTTTTATCATTGGTGTCTCTTTTTTCATTTTCCTTCAATTTTCCTCTAATTTCCCTTGCATGCACATTTGTGTCTCTTCATCTCCCTTTTATCCTATTTTCCTTTATTTTCATAATTAAATGCCAATTATTGCCTCTTTGCCTTTGCCAATGCCTTTTCCAATTTCCTTATGTTGGAAAATGTAACTATGTTTGGTCTTCATTAATGTACTTGAGTCATGATGTAATGTATTTTACAAAAGAATAAAGAAATTAAATTTCGTTATTGTAACAATGACTTATGAAAGCATGGGTTTCATGCTTGGGTCATCATTATATTAGTCAAAGTCCCCATTGTGGACTCCTATGATTAATATTGAGTTTATCGAGTCATTGTACATTCAAAGAGACCCTTCCTAGGCTTTTGAATCATGTAAAAAGGTTCAGTATTGAGTCAAATATGATTTATGTATCCTCCACATCAAGTCGGCCTAAGAGAGATCAAGTTGGCCTAAGGACCCTAATTCGACCCACAAGAATCCTATAAATGCAAACTTGTCGAACTCATTTGGAGCATCATCTTTCAAGCTAGTTCGATATCTCAAGAGTAGTCGGAGAAGTGCAAAGTTTGTTGTCGGGAATCTGAAAGAAGTGCGAGTCTGGGGAAGTATAAGGAGAGAAAGAAAATCGAGATTTTGTTGCCTCTCTCTCTGTTTCGTGTTCTAGATTGGGAGATCGACATCTCCTAAGTTTCATTGTTGCCGAAAGTTGTTGCTTAGTCGAAGTTGTTGGAAGGGGTCGAAGATATGGAAGGTTGACTTGGTGCAGAGGGAATGTTTGGTCTTGGTCTAGGGTGAAGAGTCTCAAATAATACTATTGAAAGGAAGACTTATCTTGATTAGGTTTTCCCCTCGAGGGGGGTTTTGCCCCAGCATAGTGCCTATATCTTGTGTCTCTTGTTTTATGATCTTTATACACACATAATATGGTAATTGATTGATGAAAGATAAGATAATAAAGAAGTAAAAGAAGCCAACACATTCACAAGTAATTATCAAGAAAGGAAAACCAAACCCTAATATAAATACTTTGATTTTCCAACATGGTATCACAACTTTGGTGAAGAAGGAATAAAAAAGGCAGTCTCAAGCACTTGATCAAGGAACATTCAAAAGGATTATCTCAGGGAAGCAATCTACTTTATTCAAGGAAGATGTCTAACAAAATTAAGGGAGAGAACAAACTTGAAGGGGCCTCAAACTACAGGTCCTGGAAGAAGAGGATTGACCTCATCCTTGAAAAGAATAAGGTACTAGACTTGGTCAAAGGAAAATTAAAGAAGCCTACAAATGATTCCAGTTATGCTAACAAAGTGAAATTTAGGAAACTAGAATTGGTGGCCATGACTCTAATGGTAGAAGGAATAAAGGACAATCTTGTCCCCTTTATAACCAACATCGATCATGCTCAGGAAATGTATGAAGCCTTGTCAAAGTTACTCACTATTAAGAACATTGGTCGAGTGTCAAGCTTAAAGAATGAACTAAGGACCAAAAAGAGGACTAAAGAAGACACTGTGGCCTCCTTCTTTGTGAAGAAGCAAGAATATGAGATGATCTTCTGGTCATTGAATGGAATTTTTCCAGATAAAGAACTTGTGATCACTGCCCTATTAGGTTTTCCATCCTCTTGGGGTGCATTTGTTGCAGGACTTAACAATTGGAAGGAAGCTCCCACTTTTGAAGAACTATGGACTCCCTGCAGTCAAGAAGAATTAAGGATCTAATTAGTCGCCAATTATGAAGGAGTATGAAATGCATATATTACTCAACACAAAGGAAGGAAATCAAAAGGACCAAGGAAGAAAGTTGACATGTCCAAGATAGAATGTTATCAATGTAATAAGAAGGGTCACTACAAAAGTGATCGTCCCAACAATCCAAAGAATAAGAAGAGAGATAGAGATTATGCTAACATTGTTGAAGAAGGAGACCCAAAGAATCTGATATAAGGGACTTACATTATTAAGTCCTTTGCTTTTAGCCTTAGATATTCTAGTTTTGTATTTCTGATGTTGTAGAATTATAAGTTTTAACATATTTTGGAAAAGACATTTTTATTGTTTTTATAAGTTTGTAGGTATCCCTCAAGATTTGGAGGGAGCCCCTAGAAACTCCCAAAGATAACTATCTCATCTCCTTTTAGTTTTTGGTTCCATGTACTTGTTTAAGTTTTGATTATATTAATACAATTAACGATTCTCCCTATACTATCTTGATTAGGAAGACACCTGTTATATCCTCAAGGAGTTTGAAGAGAGCTACCCAAAGAAAGGTTTGTTAAGAAAAAAATGTATGCCTTAAACTATAATACATTGATTTCTTTATATTAAAAGGTTTATTTGATAGTCTATTACTAATATTGTTATGTCTATCTATATTGAATCATAATGATTCTTGTTTTGGGTGATTCATCACTTGATAAATCTACCCACCCCACTTATATTCTTAATTAATTTTACAGAACCCTAGACAGGTTCTGGAAAACCCTAACCGAAGGGTATGCTAATGTGAATGTCTGAAACCCTAAACTACTTAGGTATATTGTGAAATGTTTGAAGTTTTTGTTGATAATGTCATGTTTGGGATTTTGGTATGATCAGGGAAACCTAACTTGTTAGGGTTGAATGATAAGGTCTAAAATCTCGAACCTTTGAAGTTTTGGTATTGTTGTGTTTTCTATGTTTCTACATTGAAACCCTAACTCATTAGGGTTTGGTAGAATGTGTGACCAAGGCCCTTATAATGTCTTAGAAATGATTTCCTTGCTATGGGTGTGTTTGTCTGATCAAACCCTAGTCTAATCAAGTTTGTATGTCTAACTCTTAATTGATATATTTTTTTTAAGTTGGGTTTGACTAACACATGATATGAAATGTCTTTTCTTGATGATGAAATCTAGGTATATATAGATATGTCCTTTTGGTCGAATCCCTAGCTTGGTCTAGGTCAGATGTATTAATGTTGTTAGACATGATATGCTTATGAATGATTATGAATTCCTAGATATGTGTGTTGACCTGGTTCTTGATGGTCATAACTTTGAGGATTTAATGGAAGTCCTTGCCTGAGATTATAAGATGATAATATTTCGAAATCTAGGGTTTTGCAACTAAACCCTAGTAGTAGTTAAATTATCTAGTATGTATGATGTAATGATCTGAAATATATTTGTGATTATTGAGATTGTGAAAATGGAATTCTAGGGTTGAACCTTAGTAGAAGTAAAAATCTCTGATGTATGATGACAATATGATAATCTGAGATTTGTATAAGATTGTTGAAATCTTAGTTTAGGTTGGGGTTGATGGTTGATCGGAAATCCAGGGTTTACAACTAATCCTAGTGGAAGTTGGTCATATTAATGACTAAGTTGTGATTGGTTTTGATTGACTCTTTTGTATGAAATCTAAGATTTGTATGAAACCCTAGTGAGAAGTCTACCATATCAATTTTTAAAGGTTGTTGGATGCTTTATATTTGTCTAAATTGTTTCTAGGGTTTGTTATATGTTGTATTAAGGTATGTCATACCTTTGGAAGAAACATTGAAACCCTAGATAAATGAAAGTTGTTATGAAGTAGTCTAGGGTTTATGACAAAGTCCCTAGCAAGATGTTAAAGAGTATACATCTCTTGTTTGTAAATAAGTCTGGGTACCTGATATGTATAAATTTGAAATGCTTTCGTGATTCTAGTATGGCTAACTTCGTGCTTCTATAGATTTGGTTGTACTTGCTATTTAAGTTGTGCAAGTACATAATCTTCAATTTGGTGAATATGCTCATTAATGTGATAAGCATGATGAGGATGATAATAACTCTAATGAAATGATTGGAAGCGACAAAGGTTCTCTGATGACAAAAATAAGAAGATGACCTCCTTGAGGAAGCATGAATATAAGAGATATCCCTAAGATTAAGAGGGAGTCTGGATAATAATATGCTCCTTGGTTAAGAGGGAGGGTATAGCTTGGTTTTGATTGAAGAATGAATTTCAGAGGATATGTTCCTGCATGAGAAGTAGGAAATAATATAATTGGGGAATCTTTTGTCAAAGATTCAGTTAACAATCCTACTGAGTTGAGGAGCAACATCTAGAACGACCCCAGAGGTTTGTATTTGATTATGTACATGTGAAAGTATATTATTGATTGGGGATGTGTTTACACAGGTAAATCCCTCGAAGGCTTTTGATAGCATACTAGTTATAGACCAGTTTGATTAGGAGAAATTTGTGTTCCTTGATCTGTTGGATCAAGGGGTGTTGAGGATTTGTGAGTGAAGCAATGCCTAGGAAGACATTTGGATGACACTTTGTGTTGATGTCTAGGTCTCGAAGTTGGAAATGTGGCGTTGGTCATTGAGCTCTGACACACACCTGGATTTCTGGGTTGATGGTTAGCTAGTAAGCCTGATGGTACCTAGAGAGGCTGAAAGCTTGAGTCCATCTTAGTACCACTTGGATAAATTGCCTTGGTAAGGAATCTAGTCCATGACATTGGGGTGCCTAAATTGTTGAGAGACCAATGGATAGATTTCCCTGGTCAGGAATCTAGTCCATGGCATTGCGGTGCCTAAAGTTCTCCATGGTTGATATAGTTTGACATCTTCCATTGTATTTGTACATTATGAATACCTCCCTAGTTAAGAGGGAGTGTTAGAAAATGTAACTATGTTCGGTCCTCATTAATGTACTTGAGTCATGATGTAATGTACTTGTTAAAAGAATAAAGAAAATAATTTTTATTATTGTAACAATTACTTCTTTGTCGATCTATTTGGTTACTCTCGAGCATTGGGTATGCATCTCCCCCTATTCACTCTCTTTCTTTTCCTAGGATTATTGGTGCAATTGGACATGTGATTTTCTTTGGGAGACTCCAATTTGGTTATGGCAACTTAGATCTATCATGTTTGTTTTTTGAACTTGAGGAAACGTTTTCAACCTAGGGGATTCGATCCCTCTCGGCTCATGATATGTTCAAAATCAATATGGATCTACATTGTTTTATATAAACTTTATAGAGACAGTAAAAAAATAATTGGAAGAGAAAAATATATTATTATACCCTTAGGTTCTTTCTACTTCCTGACATGATAGAGGTGTAATTCCTTTAATGCTTAATATGGATTCAATAAGTGAAATTGAAAAAAAATAAATTTACACACACACACACATAAAGAAAAATCAAGTGAAAATCTATCTTTACTCAAGATCTATCTTGTGTTGAGAGAGAACAAGTCCATCGAGGTGAATTTTTTTTAGATTATAAGGTTACAACTTTTGAATGGTATGTTGTTGAGAATGAGGGAGATGTGTAATTCCTTCCATGATCAACATGGATTTGACAAGTGGCATATATAGATATCGATATATTAAGAACCAACTTAGATCCATCTCAACTCCAAATAAATAAGCATTTAGAGGGATCAAGTCCCTTGAGGTGATTTCTTTTTATAGATTAAAAAGAATTGAAGAAATATATGCAATGTAGAGGGGCTTGATCCCTCTTAGTGCATGAGAGATTTGGGGTTAACATGGATCTATGGATAAATATGATGTTAGTTAAATAATTTCAATGGTGTGGCTTGGTGTCAATGAGACATGAAATTCCTTTATGCTCAACATGGAGTTTATTATTACACAAACTCACACTTTTTGAGGTAAGTCTAAATGCTCAAGTGCAATCCAAGTGAAACATAGAGGGAGGCCACTATCACCTCACCAACCATCTCTCACGTCATTCTGACTCTCCTCTATTTCAAGGGGGGTCTACCTAGTCTAAGATTTATATGATTCAATCAAATGAAACACAAGGTGATTTCAAGAGTAAATCCATCCTCCAAAGAACCTTGAAATATGTTTTCTCTCCACAAATTTTGCATGTCTAACTTCATTTTTCCTTCATGGGATTTACAAATGAGTGTTCTACCCCCAAATGGTCGGCCTCTTCTGCCCATTACGTAAGCAATTGAGTCCTCTAGGCTTTCTTCAAATGTGGCAAGTCGACTTTTGATGGTGGATGTAAAGATCTATTGATGCCATGTCCTTATAGTTACGAGTGAAGTTTATAAAGGGGGGGCTATTCCTTAAAACATGCTCATGAACCAAGAGTGAAATCCTCATGTCATGAAAATTAACCCACTAAGGGTTCCTCTACAAGTAATTCCAATAAAACATTTAACTTCTTAGGTGTGCACAAGTCAACTCTAATTAAGTTTGAAATTTAGGTTCTCCAATCCTAAAATTGTAGATTAGCTTACCAAACTTTTGTTTCAAACAGTTGCACATGTATATATACATACCAAAATCTCTTGTATTAACAACATAGTTTTGCGTCAAGATGGGGAGAGCTCCTTGTTCTTTGAAGCCCAAGTTACTATGTCTTCTTTTTTTGTTTCCAAGAATGAATTGAACATTATGTTTGCTAACTTCAATAATTTCCTCTCTATTATCATCTAAGTGTACAACAAAAGATAATGGCTACTCTCCCATTCCAATCACAAATCCTTTATGCGAAGTACTATCAAACAAAAAAGAAAATTACACTCTTTTACTTATAACTTCCTTTTGGAGCTCACTTTAAACCTAAAATTCTAGTTTTCAGAATAGTAAAAGCATTGCCAACCCATTTTCCATAGGTGGTCCATTACTCCACTTTCCTTTTGATTCAAAGGGCCCCAAAACTTGCACACCCTAAATAGACAGTCCTAATGCAAATTGGTTTGGTTCTAAAGGATGATATGAATAGGTTGCATGGGATATTGGAGTAGAAATGACTCTAGATGGATCCACCATCTAAGGCACTTAAGTTTATTTTCTTCATATATAGTAATATGAGTTTCATGTACAACAAAAAAGTATATTTAGTCCTAGTGAAATTGCACTCTACCCTCTAGTAGGCGTAAGAACATATTCTTAAGCCTTTCTCAACAATTGGCTCTGTATATGCAAATATGGGTATTTACTCCTAAGGATACAAACACATAGTATAACGTAAGAGAAACAAGCACAATCACAATTCTCTTTTGATATCCTTTTGGCTTGCTTTGTACTGTATCCACGCACACATTATATATATTATATATATACTATATATATATATATATATATATATATATATATATATATATAAATTATATTCCTATCCTAAGGGTAGAAAATAGGAAAAGTCATTTGTGGTGGTGGTGCCATGAGGGTTGTCATTGGTCTTAATGTCATCATTGGTCCCACACATCTCGGATATCCATCATATATTTATTGACATGTTCACTTTTAGTCATCTTTAATGTGTAACTTGATTATGCAATTAGAGTATTTGGTCCCATACAATTCTACAAAGTCATTTACATTTTATTTGGTGCATCCACATTTAAAATATGCAAAATGACATGATCTTGGTACTTAGAATCCTAGAACGTATAGGTTCATCCCCTTCTTAGTTGATTCAACCTTGTTTTAGGTAATAAAGTGCTAAATACTGGTCCCATTGTTGTGGCTTCTTCACACTACAAATTGTACTTCACTTTCAACTATATTATCTAAACTTCTAGAATCTGAAGTCGGCCCTGACCTTAGTCAATCTAGCTCCCTAAGTTACAACTTGGCTTTGAACTCCCTAAGATTCTAGAACCATAATCAAGCTATGATATTATGTGAGAATTTTGTATTTCTAAAGAGTGGGCCTTTATGTGCATTGATAACAATCAATGGAGGAATTGCACCAACAATGGCTTTCAAACTTCCAATATGCATGAACTTTATTAAAAAACACAGGCAACTATGCACATTTTTTTTCAACACAACCACCAACTATACAACTACACATGTAAAAAATTGATACAAGGTTTGAGGCTATAGGGATCAATATCCTCCAATACTTTCAGATAATTTGGTCAATAAAAAAGTTGATACGTGGCATTTAAAAAAACTATTAATAACTAAAAAATATTCAAATGCATGCCATAAATAACATATTTCAATGTCCACATTAAATGCTTACTACAGAGATAAGTGCTTTTACATCTCGATGTGAGATAAAAGTGACGTTTAAAAAAAATTGTTAATCACAACATTCATAAATAACAAAAAAAATATCTCTTCACTTAATATTTTACTTATTTTCTTGGGAAAGAAAATCATTGACTTCCTTTAGATATCTTAGAGCTCTTATTCAAACTATTGATACTTATCTTGGATTGTTATGCAAACTTAGGTTTATCTAATAGATTGTTTACTCTTATGCAAACTATTAAATCTATTCGGCAAATACACCTATCTTCTCTTATTTTTATGTTTATATTCTTCCCCACACACAAAACAATTAAAAGTAAAAAAATCTTTATAGTTAAGCTATTTTGAATAATGGGGTGTAGACTAGTTGGTTTAAATGAGGTTTTGTCTTTGCTAATGTGAGTCTTGAGATGACTCACACACCTAATCTATGACTTTAGTAGTTGCGGCCTAGGGGCATCTAAGCTATCAAAATCACTCAGGATCACAATTGATCTGAGCCACACACCTAACCTATGGCTTTAGGATAATCTAAGCCATCAAAATCACTGAGAATCACAACTGATTTGAGCCACACTAGCCCTTAGCATGGCTGGATTTTCGCCAACAGGGTTTCAAACCGATGACCATTTTATAACATAGCACCTCTCTACGAGAAAAAATATATATTTTTTAATTAAAAAAAAAGTTGTATCTTACCAATTTTTTCATTTCAATTAATAATAAATTAAAATTAAAATAAATTTAGGGCTTATCATATATTTTTTTCAATTATCTCAATAGGCATGTTTATTTTGGAATAGGGGTTTCAAAATTTTAATTTAATTATCAATAATTATTAGGTGGAAGATAGAGATTGAACCTACATGAAATATTTTAGAATATTTTTAATGGTGTAGTCACATAGCAAAAATTGATATTTATCTAAAAAATAGTTATGTCCATTTTGATCTTTTAACTAAATTAATTAAATAAAAAAACCATATATGAAATGAGTAATTATTTTGTAAATATGTGATATTGATAAATCTTTGTATTTATAATAAGTTATACAAGTTAAACATTTCATAATCAAACAAGATTAAATTCATAATTGATTTTTTTTAATAAATATTAATATTCAAAAAATTATAATTTTCTTTTTTTTATTATTTTAATTGAGCTGAGGGCTTATTTACCACCGTATGAGAGGAGAGGATGCGTAGTATGAGGGTTGATGTCTGTAGTTGTCTCCTTTAATAATAATATAAATTATGTTTTAATAGAAAGAATATGACTATGATATAATTTAAAAAAAGAAATGTTGTTGATTAGAAGTAAAAAAAATGTATGAGTTAATGTTTAAATTTTAAATTCAATATTTCAACAAGATTTAATATAACTCTTTGAAATGTCTATTAATAATTTATGTGGATATAACTTTTATTATATATATATGTTAAAATAAAATATTTTAAAATGGTATATAAAAGAAAAATTCAAAGTGAGTTATCAATAACATATTTTAATAAGAATTAATATTGACATATTAAAACTAAATTAATAATAAAAAACTATTTTAATTTCCCTGATAAAATGTCTGTCCATGTTATCTAAGATATTTTATTGTCCATTACATATATATTATATATCATTTGATTTTTTTTTGATATATGTCATGAAAAAATAAATTTTGTGGTTAAAATGTTTATTTGATCCTACATACATATTCTATTTAGCACTAAAAAAATACAATTTAAATAATAAAAATTTACACATTGTATTTTGCCCTCTAAAACGGTTTGTACTTAAAGAAAGAGATTCCATAATTCTCCGGGGAATCCAGGGAAGACAGGAGACTCCATAATTCTCAGGGGAATCCAGGGAAGACAAGAGACTCCATAATTTACAGGGGAATCCACGGAAGACATTGTTGTAAATCCAAAGCCGTCAAACTTCAAGATTTTGGATGCCCCACACATTTTTGATGATGCTGAATCCGTAAAAACACATAATCCAAACTCTCTACTACAAAAAAATTCATTTCCATCATAAAAAAACATAATCCAAACACGACTAATACAATAAATTCAACTGTTACTACAATAAATTCAAGACAATTCAATTCCTCCACCTCAATGTCCTTTCTTCAAATTGAAATCAAGACAATTCCTCGGCCTTAATATCCTTTCTTCAAATTGGGGTATCATGGATAAAACTCTGACATGAATAGACCATGACATGCCAGAATTTATTTTCAAATTAAATTTATTAATCTATTCGAGATATAAAACTTAGTTTAATCACCACAACCCTGCTCACGCCATGAAACTGACATGGTTAGTATTGGAATGATAAATGACGAAGACGTCTTGGAACTTGCACATAAGTAGTAAAATATTATAATGCTCCAATAATATATCAATTTCTGACCAGGGCTGGAAAATTATTTTCTCATGCGCAGCAGCGTCAAATCCTCAAAATCATTGTTCGGGAAGCACCGTTAGATTCCACCAAATCCATTTCAGTTTCAATACATTGCCATGGCGAATTCTTTGGTCCGAGTTGTCAAGTCGCGTGTTCGATTCTTTCGCAGGAGTATTCTGTCGTCTTACTCAGGAGCAGGAACCAGGTTTTTCTCAAATGCCAGCAGTCCCCAGCTAGAGGTTAGTAAATTTCGAGCTTATAGCAATATCGGGAGTCCTGTAGTAGTCCCTTTGGACTGTTCGAGGTTAAATTACAACATGTTCAAACAAATTTTCCAAAACACAAGAGCAGGTTCGAGTCCAGCCCAACTGTTACAGCCGCCCCATACACAGTTGGGATGCTTTTCTCAATGAATAATTATGAAAGCAGACAGACTTGATTACATAAAATTACATCGACGAAATTGAAATCACGGGCTGACCTGCAATTTTTTTGACAGTAAGAGCAACTAAAATAAGGATTCCCAGGCCTGACCTGAGTATGGTTAACCAGGAGTTTCTACTTCTACAAATAGTCTATAATGAGATCCGTTTCTATCATCATGAAATGCACTTCCAGTATCTGTTCATGAACCGTTAATATCCAATCTCTAATATTATGTCCGCGAGCATATTTTCTTATCCCCAAACACATTACATATTACTGCAAAATCCATTTTTTTGAGGCTATTTGAGAGTGGCATTAGAGACAGTATTGGGGTTTTCCAATCTATAGATATAAATTAATAATATCTAGTACATTTTATTCAAAATGTAGGTGCATTGGTATTAATATAGATCCTTCTTAACCCAGATTTATAAATTGAGATAAATAAAAAGTTTTAGGTATAAAATTCTAACCAGTTAAAATATACAAGAGATTAAAAGATTAAAAAACTCCAAGGTTAAGATGCATATTGTTGGCATTATGTTTTTTGGTATGGTTATATGTTACAAATGTTGTACTTGATGGCAACACCCATGGCAAGGCTCTCAATATGGTGAAAATTAAGAAGTACGCAGGAGAACAGTTCAGAAGATGCGTACCCGCAGGTACGCTGTGAAGGGACCGCGTCCAGACACGCAGGGTACCCATTCATGAGGTGCGTATTCCAGTGCACACACTTCAAGGCAGTAAAGCGCGCACTCGTGGGGTTCCTTATGTTTAACCCTTGGTATTTAGCCGACGGTATCATGTTATTATGGTTTTGGCTCGTGGTATTGTTTTATTTTATTATTATTATTGAGCCCCATGATCCTTGATTTGAGGAAGAGCTTGCCTATATAAAGCAAAGGAGATCATTTGGCTTAGGT
>APFE031671454.1:178423-238173 GCA_000404065.3 Pinus taeda | reverse complement strand
AAGACAAGCCAAGACAAGAGGACACAAGATGTGGCGCTAGCCAGGGACAAACCCCAATGTGGGGAAACCTTTGATCAATTCTTCTTATATGTTCTTCAATAGTTCAACAGAGAGAGAGAGAGAGAGAGAGATAGTACATTTACAACCGAAGTCAACACTTTGAATTATCTAGATGAGAGCACAGATCATCTCTTGGAAGATGATACATGAGATCAGTTGAAGGCATACTACAACTAATTCTCCAAGGTGACTCCTTCACCTATCATCCTGCTGCACCTCACCGCACTGCACCATGTTGCACCCATCATCACAATGCTGGACCTCATGACCGCTGCGCCTAATGTTGTTGTTGTCCCATGTGTCATGATTGAACCATGTTGTCCATGTTAGTTGTCCCATTGCTTGCTTGTTGTCCCTTGCATGCTTGCTGTACCATTGCATGCTTGGTGTACTTGCTGTTAAGTACCATACAACTGTCCCAATGTTAGTTTGTTGTCCCTTGCATGCTGCTGTACCATTGTGCTATACTTGCAACACCATGAACTTGCTATATCATACTGCTACACCTCACCATTGTGCTGCCCCTCATTATGCTATGATACACTTCTTCACTATACCCATCATGCTGCAGCATTAATCAACATGCTGCTGCAATATATCATCATCATTATTGCTTCCATCATCATGCTGCTGCAATATATCATCATCATTGTTGCTTCCATCATCATGCTACTTCAATGTTCATTATCATTGCTGCTTCCGTCATCATGTTGCTTCAATGTATCATCATCACTGTTTTGGGGCTTCTCTGTTTGCTGCATTGCATGACTGGTTAGAGCATTCTAACAACAGTCCTAACAACCTTCAAAATGTGGCCAAAATAGCCCTCCACAACTGTGGCTGGCTTTCTTGGAGGGAGGAAAGCCTTGGATGCAATACTTGGTTGTTCCAACCCCTATTCCACCCTTCGGCCTCCTCTTATCTACTGCGGCTTGCTACAACAAGATGTCCCTTAGATTTGCAGCCCTTCTAAGGGATATTCCTTCACCTAACCACCCCAAAACATTCCCCCTGCCTCTCAACCTCAAGATATGGGCTATGGCCCTCTTCAACAGCTCCTTGACCTCCTGGAATAGCCTCCTAACTCCTCGCAGTTCTCTTCTAGGCTTGCTGCGGCTAGGGTATATTCGTACCACCCTTAGGACAACGTATAGGATTCCTTTTGATAGTGTCTTAAAGTCTCTCCTTAGTCCCTTCATGACTGCGTATTATACTTCTTCATAGGGCAGCGTAGGGATTCTCCATAGGGAAACGTAGGTTCTCTCCATAGGGCTATGTTAGGGCTTCTCCATAGGGCAGCGTAGGGCCTCTCCATAGGGTTGCGTTAGGGCTTCTCCATAGGGCAGCGCAGGGACTCTCCATAAGGCTCCATTAGGGCTTAGGGCACTCCCTCTAGATTAGGGTAGTGTTATCCCATAGGATCTTTCCTCCTACTAAAACCCAAAGACAAGTAGAGAGGAAGAGATCCCAAGTGTGTGTTGAAATGACTTGAAGGCCACCTCTATTTATACTAAAACGTTGAGCACAAGTGGGGTTTATTTGGTTGTTGGCCGACCTTGTCGAATAGTCCCATAACACTAATAAATTTATATCTCCATGAATACTTATTGGAATTAGATGATCTTTAGATCAATAATACACCTCTCGATGAGAGGGATCCAAGAAAAATATCAGCTGCCATTAATAAGATGACCCACATGGAGTTTGGCCCTAGCTGCCAATTTTAACAATTATCCGAGCAGGAGAGCCGCAAGCAAGTGAGCAAGAGAGTCGTTAGCAGGAGAGGCTTAATCCGAGAGTTGATGTTGTCGCTGTAGTTGGAAAACGGAGCAGCGAGAGAGCGAATTCACAAGGGCTTTCTTGACGGTAAGCCGTAAGCAGCTGAGCAGGAGAGCCGTTAGCCGGAGAGCCAGGAAACGACTCCATTGTTGTGGATTGGGATCAATAAGAATAATGGCTCCAGGATTGGATGTTCCTGGGAATGTATCAAAATAGGCGGAATTACTAAAGCAAGATAGCAATATTTATTTCAACTGGGCTTATTCAAACATGAAAATGAGACAAAAAAATTCAGGTCTTGTGGAAACAAATGATCTAGGACAAGTGAAAATTGCCTCATCAACTAAAGCAGGGAAGTGGTTTTGGAAAATTCCAAATAGTTTCGGGGCATTTTAAAGCGAAGACTAGCCTGTCTAAAATGGGAGTAAACAAAGAAAAAATGGTCTCGAAGGGAGATTACTCAGGCCCTTCGTAATAAGCAATATTCAAACACGTCTCCTTTGCGAGAATGTTGCAACAACAGGCTAGAGGAAAAGTCATTGATGGTTTTGCATTCTATAGCCCCACATCCACACCTCTCACCTGGTCATCTGATCTTTATGTGAAAGAATTGTTAAGTGCAAAGAAGAGGTTGGAGGTTTTAGAAGCTAAAGAGCAAGAAAGACATAAAATTCACACAATAACAACTGAAAATCAACCTTTAGCAGAAAGCAATAAAGTTTTGAAGGAGCAAGTGGCACTACTACAAGGATCTCTCTTGATAGGGAAGACAAAATGGCAACGCATGAAGATGGATATGCAAAACATGAAGAAATCGGTAGTGGAAAGTAAAGAGGTGGTGAATTCGAAACCATCTCAGGATAAAGGGAAAGAGGTTGCCCAAATAGACAACCATGCAGTGAAAGCAAGAGAAGAAAGGAAAGGAGGTTTGCACAAGTTATTAGCAATTCTGCTAAATTGCTAATAGGGAAGAGGAAGCAAACATTCAGATTGGCAACATGCAAGGTAGAGAAAGCAAAGAAAGGCAAGATAGAGAAACAAACTTAATTATTAAAGGGGTGAAAGGCTATGGGAAAAATGAATATGCTCTTGACCTTGCAAGGGACTTCTTAAAAGACAAGTTGCTTTGGCAAGGACAAATATGCCAAGCATGGAGGGTGGGTAAGATTAGCAGTGAGAGAGCCAGACCCATAAAAGTCATCATGCCTAGCATGCATGATAAACACATCATTATAAGCAAGAAGCACCGTTTGAGGGGTTCTTGCTTTTTTCTAGAAGAAAATTTAACTATAAGACAACATGAGGAAAGGAGGGAGGAAATGTCAAAGGTTAGGGCGGCAAGGGATGAGGGCGGGAGAGCATAGATTTATGAAGGCAAAACTGTGATAGCCTATTTTGGACCTTATTCCAAAACAAAGCAACAAGATGGGAACAAAGAAGAGGCAACAAATTCTTTAACAGGAAATTATGTAGCAGGGTCGGTATGGGCAAGCAGGGACAAAGACTCAACTGTGAGTCTTGTATGTCAAAACAAATAGAAATCAAGTCATACCTAGGTTTCCTTAAGTTTAGTTTGTTGGAACTGCAGAGGTTACCCATGGAGATGAGGACCTGGATTAGGCCCTATTGCGGAAGACATAAACAGGATTTGTCTCGTAGAAACACATGAGCATGGAGGGTGCAAGACACCTTTGTTTAAAGGGTATTGGAAGATGGAAATGTGGAACAAGGCAACAAGAAATGGTAAAGGGCATGGGGGTATCATGATATTAGTGATGGAAAAAGAAGGTCGCTTCATTCGGCTAGAAAAAGAAGACTCAAATAAACAATTCATTTGGTTTCAAATATCAGAAAATGGAAATCACATTAGAATTGCAACATTCTATTTTGTGCTGCAAGTTTCAAAAACTTACAAAAGTAGAGGGCTTGACCACAAAGATCCCTTTGCAGCCTTAAAAGTGGATATTGCAACATATTCTCAGCTAGGTGAAGTCCTTATAGTGGGTGATTTCAATGCTAGGACTGCCAGTGAGCAAGCTAGCATTCTTTGTTGTAAAGAAGATTGCGACCCTATTTGGCTTATACAAGAGAATAATCATTAGTGGGAAAAGATTTCAGAGGACAAGGGTTGCAAACTCTTTGGTGAACAATTGCTTACTCTATGTGGGGCTTTCGATTTAGTCATTTGTAATGGTTTGACTAGATGGGCAAAGTTTGCTAATTTCACTTGCACTACTTACAATGGAGCAAGTGTAGTAGATTATGTAATTTGCTCGCATGGTTTGTGTGAGAAAATGGAGGAAGTTTTGATTGGAGAACAACTTTGGGATTTAAAATCGGATCACAAGCCAATTTATTTAAGTTTCTCTTGGATTGGAAAGAAGTAGTTAGGGTCAAAAACCCAATGTGTTCAACAAAATCTCCCAAAGGGCAGAATTCTTTTGACCCCAGAAAATTGTAATACCTTCAAAATAACACTAGAGAGGCTCTTGGAGAAGGAGAAAATTCCGATCCATGGTCTTCATAGTCATGAATTAACACATATAATTCTAAGCACACTTGCAAAGTGCAAAAGAGAAAAAAATAAGAAGTTTGAAACAAACTGCTTTCCGGTTAATGCTTGGTTTGATGAGGTGTAATGTCCCCAATTAATAATTTTGCCAAGGAAATTCTCAATTTTGCAATTTTTGGCAATTAATAAACATTTGGCATATAAACTTAGGAAAAGTGGGTGAAAAAGGAGAATTTATAAAGGTGCAACCCTCAAACATTAGAAAAGCCAAGAAATTTGATGGGAAGTGGAGAGTGGGGGCCACTCCAAGGGAATACACAGCCCTTGGAGGAATTCGAATTGGGTGAGAGAGGGGATTTGATGGGTTGAGCCCACAAAGAGCATGAGGGATGGCTAGCTATAAATTGAAGGCGAGGCTCTCATTTTAGGGGCTTTTTGACATTTGATTATCCATTGTTACTCTAGCTGTTCAGTTGAGTTACAAGCGCTGCTTAGCACAAGAGCTTCCCAAGGAGTGAAGGTCAACCTTCTCTTCGGTGGACCTTGAGTGCCACCCTAGGAAGGATTTCTATCTTATTTGGAAGCTGGGAGAGAGGCATCACAAAGCACTATGCCATTCTGGTTTAATTGGGACGTAGAGGGAGAGGCCACACAGTCATTAGGAGGATTGGTGCCGGAAGTTGAGGTCTCTATTGCTGCGGGGTGTTCTTGATCATATTCCAGCCAAAGGAGGGAGATTTCGGGAGGCAAAAGGGAGTCCCTCACTGTTGTACAAATTGCTGAAGCTTGCTACTGCGTCATCTCTCACAGGCCTACGTAGTTCTCTTGGGTGATTATTGTGTGGAGTGTTAGTTGGAGGATTTAGGGGCTGAGTTGCTAGGATTTCATTTGGAGGGAGATTGTGGGGAGATTGCTAGCATTTTGGAGCAACAATTCATCATTTTCTACTACAGGTGAAGCGTTCTGGTATTTGAGGGCCAAGCTTTTTGGGGTCGAATTTAGAGGGTGAAAACCAGAGAAAACCCATTTTGAGTTTTTGACAAGAATCACATCCCCAAATTTATAGAATTTACTGGGCATTTTTGAGCAGCCAAATTAGGGTGCCAAGTCAGGCAACAATATAGAAAAGCTGGGCCAGCACAGATTTATGGAGGGATAAACTATTGCAGCAGTTGGGCATTGGGAGATTGATCCCCTGAGGCTTGTAGCTTGTCTTGAGCAAGCCCATGTGCACTCCTAATTTTATTGTACTTCAGCAGTTTATTTATAATAAAATTGGCCATTTTGGGTGTTCCAGAGCATTTTTCTATTCATGGGTGTTTGCTGGAATTAATTGTGTTGTTATTTCTGTGCATGTCTTTGATTATCCCTATAAAATTTCTATTTGAAATACTTTAGTGGTATCCGAGCATGATCTTGGCCAGCTGTGGGGGAGCTAGAAAGATCATGGAGGTTTTGGCCATGCATGCATAGTGATTGGCGAATTTATGGGCGTTCCAATGACACAAAAAGGGAAGAGTACACAGGGGATCATGGAGGAGTTGATGAGGTAGAACCAACAATTGAGGAGGAAAAACCAGCAACTCCTAGAGAGGATGCAACAAATGGTGGGGATGCTGAGCCATACCCAACAGAGAAGCCATGTTCATGCATGCACAACCCAGCAATACAACACCCATACATATGGCCAATTTGTTTGTCCTACCATGCCTCATTTTCTGGATGAGCCAGAGGAGAAGCATGGGTCAATGACAAGATCATCCTGTAGACACGGGCAATTAGAGGGTGAGACCAAGGTGCGTTTCTGCTGGTGGAGACCGGGCTTTAGGTGTTAGAATCTCGAGGAGGAGGTTGAGTAGGAGGACACGCAGGATGGTGAGGGGCACATCGATATACTCAATGTGGCACAAGAGTCACCATTGTTGGAGACCTCTTTGATAGCACCAGTTGACACCTTAACAAAGAGATTGGAGCATACACCCATAGAGCCATCTGATGATGTGGTGTTCGTCGTTGATGAGGTGCGATCCGTTGTTGAGGTATCCATTGATGAGGTGTCCAGGACCGTGTTCGAATTTTCAGGTGATGGCAACGTACAACAGATTAGGGAGGTGCCGGTAGATATATCCATTAGTGAGGTACTAATGCGCGTAGAGATACCTAGAGCCGTGACAAAGTTCTCAGATGACAGCTACCCTCAACAGCTTGGAGAGCACCTTGAGGAGCGTGAGCTAGATGAGGATGTTATGCTCGATGAGCTACTTGTGGAGGGACAACTCGAGACTCCAGTTTAGCCCATGGTAGAGGAGAATGGGCAATCATATTTTGCACTTGCCATCGGTGGAGAGCAGATAGATGAGAAGGTGAACAGCAGGATTGTATTACTTCCAGTCAGTAGCTCCCTTCAGATTTACGTAGATGGGGCCTGTAACAATATCAGGTTGCCTTTGCACGTTGGAGGGAGAGTACTTGAGTTACCTAGATAGATTTTATATGTTGACCAGGTCAATGAGACGAGGCAACATGAGTTGCGTAGGGCACAAAACTTGCATGATTGATTTGTTACATACTTGTGGGTTCTTGCATTTGATCCCTCTCATGGGGTTGGGTTGGCAAGAATTGTTGAGTTGGTACTTGGTGGAGCTAGCTAGGTTTTTGCATACATCCATGGTGGGGAGCATAGTTCGGCAGTGGCTATGGTTTGCCAGAGGGGCTCGAGGGCTAGATCATTATGGGGATCCAGGTGGGATTCCCCATCACTTCATGGATTGGGTTAGTCATGGTACTAACATGATGGTGGATTCGATGACCATACTCACCCCCATTTTCATATTCCCATCAGAGTTTTTGACAACACCAGTGACAGGTTGGGTTGATAGGGGAGCCAACAGACTCTATGAGTCATCTTGGCATGTTGGTAATGCGTGGGGTCATTGGATGATTAGTGTACTATGGCAGGAGGTTGTCAGAGGAGGTGGCATTAGCAAGCCACTGGATAGTTCCTCGTATGGAGAGGAGGATTTCCCATGGATATATGGGGCACTATGGTCACCAAGGGGAAACACCCTAGTGACACCACCACAGGCACATAGGGAGATTTGCTTGTCAGATCTCTTAGGGAGGATTAGGAGGGGAGGTTCACTCATCCGAGAGTATGGAGATGAGAGGGTGGATATGGTGGTACCGACAGGATGTAGGCTGATACTTACAGACATAGCTTTAGACCATGGCACCCAAGGGTGTATAGGGGCATGCAGTGGTGCACAACGATATGCAGTGGAGCACGAAGGTGCGCGGTGGTGCATAGTGGTGTGTAGTGTCGCACCAGATTGTCGGAGGAGCGATTCTCATCACAGTAGATTACCTCATAGAGTGACAGACACATCGATACAGGAGGGATACCCGTTAATCCAGGATGATGCAACAACATCTAGCAGGGTTTGGTGGTACACAAAGATATGCGACTGGGTGCAGTTGTATGCCAGGGGACACGAGGATACCTGGTTATATGCAGTAGTGTACGGGGCTACATTGCAGACTAAGGGAGTGATACTAGCAGGGATATTTCTTGATAAGGATGTCAAGCATGCCATTGGGATGGACATACCTAGATTGGGAGAGCGGATAGGTCATTGGACGGGCCGAGAGTGTACACACGGTTTCCTGATCATACCATCAGAAGCCATGCATCTCTCACTCATTGGCATTGTAGGAAGTTGAGGAGAGCCTTGTTGTGTTCTATCGAGGCCTACGTTGTGGATAATAGAACCTGGGAGACTTGCTTGAGATGACTCTATGAGATTCAGTGCATCAAGGGCACGATAGGGATTCCCCGATGGAGGATCATGGTCGGTACACGAGTTGGTAGCCACGGGATAGGAGATGAGGTGATCTTCTACAGGGGTGGTATACCATTCACCTCTGAGCTCACACTTGGGGATTTGATTGCAAGGGAGTTGTATGATGCACTTCTGGCGAGACAGTCTGAGCCATTACAGGAGCCTAAGGGACAATGGATGGTAGACTTCGTCTACAGGAGGGTAACCAGACTCCAAGCAGTGTCCAGATGTATCATCAGGAGTTGGGATAGTGGATTTCGCTGCATGGTCTGGTAGGAGTAGGGAAGATTGGCATGCTTGGGACAGATTCGTGATACTTGTAGTCCACATATGGTATACATACAGGGGTCAAAGATGAGGACTAGATGGGCTCTACCAGGTTGTAGTGCTACGCAGCGGGAACCCATGAGGCGTGGGAGTTGTGGACCTTTAGTATGGTTATGGGAACTAGGGATCTAGTTAATGTGGGGGACACTCCATTACTTAGTGAGTATGGTTGGAATAGCCAGTGATTTGGCTCATTATTAGGTTAACACATGGGGGATCACCGAGGTCTTCATCATATGGCGAGGCAGGTGGTTGTTCAGGATTGGGGTCAACCATGGAGTGATAGGCATGGGCATTGCTGAGTCCCCTTGGCAGGTTGGGCATAGGCTCAATCATCACATATATTATGGCCGAGAGTTGCAGGAGATGAGGCTCTGGTACGAGCATGTTAGGCAGTTAGTCATGACTAGAGTGTCGCGGGGTCTATAGGACAGTTTCTTCCTGCGATGGGCTTGGGACCCTGGCATCACAGTACTTGACGGTTCAGATACCTTTAGGGGTGAGCTGGGTTTGATAGGGGGAGATCATTTTGACCCTCCATTAGATTTTAGTGATTCTTTATTGGCATGGGGGACTTCAACAACATGCAAGGATGACCAACAAGGGGAGTTCAGGGGAAGCTCGTGAGGGCAAGGATTTATTTCCACAGGAGTTGGATTGTATCTTCTGGTGCCCACCCTTCGAGTACATGAGATGGATGACTAAACAGAGCATCTGCATGGGGAGACAAAAAGGGCTTTATATGATCGTGTTGCTTTCTTTATTGATGGTATGCAGAGGGCTTCAAGTGCCTATACCTGGTTGGATAGTGAGTGGAGCAACATGTGCTTCATGTTGACTAGGACGGTTTGGGGTCCTAGTATCGAGGGACTCCTTCATGACAGGATAGTGTTGGGGATAGGGATGACTCAGTGGCACATTTGGGACCCTGGTATTGTTTGCAGTAGCCATTTGGGTAAGCTGATAGAAGGGGTGCTTGTTCACGCATTGCTTGAGGACAAACAATTTTTGGTGGGGAGGATTGTAATGTCCCCAATTAATAATTTTGCTAAGGGAATTCTCAATTTTGCAATTTTTGGCAGTTAATAAATATTTGGTAGATAAACTTAGGAAAAGTGGGTGAAAAAGGAAAAATTATAAAGGTGCCACCCCCAAACATTAGAAAAGCCAAGAAATTCTATGGGAAGTGGAGAGTGGGGGCCACTCCAAGGGAATACACACCCCTTGGAGGAATTCGAATTGGGTGAGAGAGGGAATTTGATGGGTGAAGCCCACAAGGAGCATGAGGGATGGCTAGCTATAAATTGGAGGCAAGGCTCTCATTTTAGGGGCTTTTTGACATTTGATTATCCATTGTTACTGTAGCTGTTTAGCTGAGTTACAAGTGCTGCTTAGCACAAGAGCTTCCCAGGGAGTGAAGCTCAACCTTCTCTTTGATGGACCTTGAGTGCCACCCTAGGAAGGATTTCTATCTTATTTGGAGGCTGGGAGAGAGGCATCACAAAGCACTACGCCATTCTGGTTTAATTGGGACGCAGAGGGAGAGGCCACCCAGTCATTGGGAGGATTGGTGCCGAAAGTTGGGGTCTCTATTGCTGCAGGGGTGTTCTTGATCATATTCCAGCCAAAGAAGTGAGATTTTGGGAGGCAAAAGGGAGTCCCTCACTGCTGTACAAATTGTTGAAGCTTGCTACTGCATCATCTCTCACATGGCTGCGCAGTTCTCTTGGGTGATTGTTGTGTGGAGTGTCGATTAGAGGATTTAGGGGTTGAGCTGCTAGGATTTCATTTGGAGGGAGATTGTGGGGAGATTGCTAGCATTTTGCAGCAACAATTCATCATTTTCTGCTACAGGTGAAGCGTTCTGGTATTTGAGGAGGGCCAAGCTATTTGGGGTCGAATTTGGAGGGTCAAAACCAAAGAAAACACTTTCTAAGTTTTTGACAAGGATCACATCCCCAAATTTACAGAATTTTCTGGGCAGTTTTGAGGAGCCAAATTAGGGTGCCAAGTTAGCCAGCAGTGTAGAAAAATTGGGTCAATGTAGATTTCTGGAGGGATAAACTATTGCAGTAGTTGGGCATTGGAATATTGATCACTTGGGGCTTGTAGCTTGCCTTGAGCAAGCCCAGGTGCACTCCTTCCAATTTTATTGTACTCCAACAATTTATTTATAATAAAATTGGCCATTTTGGGTGTTCCGGAGCATTTTTCTGTTCATGGGCGTTTGCTGGAATATATTGTGTTGTTATTTCTGTGCATATCTTTGATTATCCCTGTAAAATTTCTATTTGGAATATTACATGAGGAATGCAAAAAGGCAAGGATAATGTTGAAAGAGTCAAACAAGGATAACATAAACCTCAAAGCTTACAAGCAGATATTAAAAAAAGAAAAAGGCTAATTTCATCGTTTCAAAGAGGGAAGAACTAATATTCCTTGGGAAATAACTCCAAATTATTTTGGAAGAAGCTCCAACCAAGAAAGATGCAAACTGAAAATAGTATTACAGCTTCTAAATGGTTTGACTATGCAAGACAACTTTATGAACAGGATCCTAAGGTTGACCCTCCTCCCTTCATCAACATTGCTACTGAGCTCTTCATGGTGCAAGAGGTAGAGATGGATATCAAGAAGTTGATTGTTGGGAAAACAAAGGATTTAGCTGGACTCCAAGCAGAGTATCTAAAGTGGGGCTCAAAAATTCTTGCACCTCACATTACAAAAAATTTCAACATCATACAACAGGGGTTCCCCATAGATTGGACAACTAGTCTGGCAATACCCCTTTTCAAGAGTGGTGATGTCAATAATCCCTCTAATTATAGGACCATAATGATAAACCCCTTGTTTGCAAGTTATTTGGGAGCATGCTAGAAAATAAAATCAGCAAATAGGCGGAAGAAGGAGATAAACGTGCTAAAGGGCAACAGGTTTTAGATCTAAACATTTCACAGTTGATCATGGTATAACTTTAAGGCACATCATCGAAAAGCCTTGGGACAAAAAGGAAGAATTCTTTTGTTGCTTTGTTGATTTCAGAAAACCTTTGACATGGTCCCTAGGGATAAGCTTTGGCATAGAATGGAGGAAATGGGGGTTCCTAGGAATTTTAGAGCAACTGTGCATAGGTTGTACGAAGAGGTGAAAGTAATAGAACTTCAGCAAGGATCTTCGAAATTTTCAGAAATGATATCTGTGTCAAGCAAGGTTGCCCATTGTCCTCTACCCTTTTTGGATTATATATTGACAAGCTTGAAGAGTGGCTAAATTCGCAAGGGGGTGACGGTGTCCATCTAGGAAAGTTTGTTATAAGGCTTCTTTTGTATGCGGATGATCTTATTCTGATTGCTAAATCTACTCTTGATTTGCAAGAACGCTTACTTTCTCTTGCGCATTTTTGTAGAAAAGTACTAGTCAAGATTGCTTCTCCTTGAAGTATAAAAGCTGCAAGATTGCTTCTCCTTGACCTAGAAGCCTAGCGAAGTGGTCTTGAGGCCTCCTTGACCGGGAACCAAGAAATCTACTTACATCCATTATAGACTCCATTTTGCCAAAGACTAAGGCACTGGCCTACCAAAGGTGGTCACCAAAAATAACATTCTTTCACCTTCTTCCAGGTCTATCCAAGTTGGGGCACCTAGGGCATCAATTTCCCGAAAAGCTAGCCCTCCAAAAAGTTTGATCTCCTAGGGTCTCCTGCGTTGGGGTTTCTTCAAGGCCTCCTCCAGTTTTGAAGCCATTCCGATAGTGGAGTTGAGAGAAAAGCCAAGCCCTAGCTCCGAGATCAAAATTTGCCTCAGCAGCCCCAAGGCTAGTACCTCATAGGATCAAATCAACACCTTCAAGTGAAAATTATTTCTTTGATCCTTTCCCCACCTTATCTAGGGTAAGAATATCATTGGTTGCTCTACTCAACTCCCCTATCCTAGACCAGGTCCACTTGGTCCCCTGTGGTCCCATTCCTTTGAAAAGATAATTCTTCAAGAACCATTCGGGATACCAATTATAATATGGATTTTAGGGATTGGGAAATTCCTTCACAAGTCATATCCCATAAACCTAACCCTCAAATCCTCCTTTCCTTCGCCTAGAATACATTGTACCTTGCTTAGAACGCAAGCAAGCTCCATTCTTCAAACTCTTCCGGGAAAGGGATTATTTGGGTCACTCATATCCATTCATTGATTTATCCTTCATCGGTGGCTCCACAATATACCTGGTCTCCTCCCATCGATGAAAGTCCGTAAATAGAAGGGAGCCTTAGCTAAGGTGACAGTTGGCTAAGTTTCCATTTTTTTACCCTTGGTCTATCATTTTCCCTTTAGGGATCCCCTGCTAGTTTGAGCGGTAACATTTTGGTGCCGTTGCTGGGGACACGAAACATGTATTTTGTTCCCCATATGAGATATTGACATATCATTATTGGCGACTTCATTGGAAGAACAAAGCCCTAGTTCTTCATTGAACTTTAAGGTCGATGCTTGTAGTAAATTTCACCCTGGCGACTCCTACATATTTTTCATGTATACCTCAAATAGGTTGTCATTTTTTTTTTATAAATTTCCCTCTTTGGGTATTGTTAGCATCCTTGGGCATCCTAATGATGTCGTGGGAAGGCTGGTATGTGGTGTGCCTGTTTTTGATGGCGATCCACTTTCCGCAATTGACCACATAAAAGATTGAATGCACATGCTTCAAGAGAGAAGGTTGTCCACCAAGATGTCCTTCTGTTATTGTTCATGGGATCTCTCGGTGGTCATAACTCATGGTTGCATGATCATGAACCTAGAAGCATCTCATCTATTGAAGAGTTCGTTGGTGGCTTTCTTAGAATTTTCAAGTACACCCTGCATTAAGCATCCAAGAGGAAGCCTTCATCGAGCATCATCGAGACATTAAGAATCTAGATAATGAGCAAGAAGACGAGTCCTCCTTGGGTCCACATGATGAAAATGATGATTTTGAGGACACATGTGCTGGGAAGAATGAATTTATGGAAAGTGACATTGAGACTGATCCTATCTTTCTCAAGGTTATTACTCCCGATGAATCCTCTTTTGAAAACCTTGAGAGAGATGATCCCATTAGCCCCTTGAAAGATGACATTGAAGATTATTTCCACATTGAAAAGGAGAAATGGGAAATTACTGGTCCTCAATTTGATTGTGCTCCCATTTACGACACCGACAAGGAGGATGAGGATGAGATTGGCCTTCCCTTCCCCTCGAGCACTATTTATGATGACATACCCGTTGATACTGTTGGGAAGGAGAATATTCATTTTCCTTCACATAAATAGGGGCAGTTGGAAGTGATCAATTTTCCTTTAAGGAGAGACCCAATCTTTGTTACTAAGAAAATTGATAAGGCTCCCACTTCTCCTGAATATGGTTCTATGTTCAAATCACTTGAGCTTTTAGATTATGATTTTGAGAAAGCACAACCTGTTGAATACAATATTTCTTTCTCCCTTTTTCCTATTAGTCATCATCTTGAGTTTTCATCAAGTGATTCCCTCACCCCTAGTCATATGATCTCAAGGAATTGTGAGCCCTTGCCCCCTCCCAAGTATAGTGTCAAGGAGAAGCCCTTCATTGATTATACTTTCCCCCCTTGGACGCACCCTCAAGGTTTTGATAACTCCATAATCTCTCCTCCCCAGTGTAATCATCATGTGCAACCTACTTGCGTTTCTCCATCTCGTCGGCCTCCCTTTTCTACCAATCATAACCCAATGAAGGCCATAAGCCATGATGTAAATAGTAAGCACAATGTTGGAAGTGATACGCCAGAGGTTTTTCATCCATCAAAAGTTTGTGAGCTTGGTTGTTGACATCTCTATATTTTGGTTGCAAGAGAATATCTCATCGACTAGATTACATCCTTTTCTTACGTCTTCTCACGTAATCGTCCATGTGTGGGCATCATATTTTTCCACCTCCCGTCCACAACATCCTCCATGTGTTTGGGTTTGCATTCACTTTGGGATTTGCTGCATGAATAATCATATAGGCAGACATATTTATATTTACTTGATGATATGTTGGTTGCAGTGACTTTATGATTACACTTAGTATTAGCCTTACTACATGCATGTTAGGATAGGATGCATTGCATAATGATTTTGCATTAGAATTAACGTCATATGATATTTCTCATGGTAGATAGGTGCATATCTGCATATTTTATTTTTTGTTGGTTTTATGGCCTAACATATAGCATGTGCGATCATGAGACACTGTGAAAGCATGTTACCCCGTGTTTTCTGATTTATTCCTACCTACTTGTTATTTTTCTTTAACAAGTTATTTACAATGTAAATACTGAAAATAAACACCAGTGCATGCTCAACATATTACAGATCAGTAACTAAAAGAAACAAGAACAAACACACTACATGACACCATTATTTTTGGACCAATGTCCCCAGAAAAACCCAATGTGGGAAAACCGGTGCAACTATCTGAGGGTTTTCTTATTAAGCAATATCAGAGTACAATCTGGGTGCCAAAATTGGCGTACCCAACAAAGAATTTCCTTAGCAGCTATACCTCACAGTTTGAGAGAAATCGCATGGCTGAAACCCGGGAAATCCTTCCGGCAGCTCCTCAGCACAAAACTGCTCTGCAACCCCCAGCGTCTGCCCAAACTGGACTGCATCAGCCCTTCTCTGTCTCATGCTGGCCCTGTGTCAGCCTTTCTTGGCCCGTGTCAGCCCTAGGAGGCCCTACGTCATCTCTGGGAGCCTCTGCGTCAGCTGCGCTAGCCCTTCTGGTGCTCTGCGCAGCGCTTGGCTGCCCTTGCGTGAGCCCTTGCTGGCTCTGTGTCACCCTCCTTGGCTGTTGCGCTGCTCTCCCAGCACAATTTCTGCCTTCTCTGTTTCTCTGTACTCAATGCCCCTCAGCTACTCTCCTGATCACTGATTCTATCTCTCTTAGCAAACCCTGCTCTAGAGAATAGAATGACTGATCATCTAGTGTGCTCTCCAAGTGACCCTCAAGCCTCCTCTTATACTTTTCCTGTTAACATTTCAACGGCCGAGATTAAGTCCCTAATCAACGGCTAAGATTAGATCTGGCTTGATCCATGTCTTTTGGACCACTCTAACACAGATTCATATTAATACACATTAATATTCTATTTTCCCTAAGTTTAGACTTAGGGACTCCATTAAAAATATTAATTATTTTAATATCTCCTGATCTGTTTAGAATCTGGCCAAACCTTTTCTGGGTATTGGAGATCTCATATGCCCCAACCTCTCCACCAAATTTCGTGGCTACAGCGCATTCGATGCTACCCCAAATCAACAGATCTTATGCAGGATTGCAGATGGTCTCCATTTTGGGTTTGGTTTCCCTATATGGGGTCTTAATCCTCCAGAGGGATACATTGCCACATGTAGGGTGTGTGTTGAGAGCCAAGGTCCTACACAACAACAGACAACACTCCATGGATGCCCACAACCATTCAGAGATTGCTTGTGGTTCATTTATTGGACGAGGAAGATGCACCTAATCCATCATGCCCAGCTGGTCCCAAATTTGCACCATGCACTTGGCAAATGGTCCAGGACTTGCACGATGATATGGCATCACCTACGTCATCATCTTAGCCTTTGTAGGCAATCTACAGGCATCTTCGATTTGTTTGGAGACCCATGAGGACACTTGTGTGCCCCCACATGGCATTTTATTACAAGGGGGCAACTCCTTGTCCATTGCTTTTGAGGGTCCTACTCTTCATTGTGGCACCCATGGACCCAATTAGGCCTCTTAGAGGGCCCTACGTCATGCATAGATTACTTTTTGACCTTTGGAGAGGCCTACTCTTTCATTTATGAGCTAGGTCGGTGGGCTTGTCACCAAAGGTTGAATTATAGGAACATTATTTTATTTTTGGGGCTTATGTAGGTCAAGGAGGCTAATTCGAACTCCTAATTTGTGTATAAGTACAAGTGAGATAAGCTCATTTGCTGATCATCACTTTGTATTGGGTCTTTTCTCTCTCTTGAGATTTTCACACTTTTTCTAGAGGATGAATTGGAGCTTTATGGATGAATTTTTATGTGTGGATACTGGTCTATCTTCTCTTTTAAGCTTCTCTTGTCAATTGTGAATGGTTGGATATATTCTGCCACATGTAGGTACATGCTTTTAATGTTATTCTTGTTTTACTTTGTCATATACATTGGATTGGGATTTTTGCTATTCTAGGGCTAATTACTGCATGCATTTACTACTTTAAATTGTGGAATTTTGTCTCTATCGTAGCATCTCTCAATGTATGAGCCATGTAATATGAATGAAATATCCTAGGGGTAATTCTATCAAATAATATGACCTTGATAAGCCATTCCCTTTGTGCATCGAAGTATAAAAGTTGCAAGATTGCTTCTCCTTGAACTAGAAGCCTAGTGAAGTGGTCTTGAGGCTTCCTTGACTGGAAACCAAGAAATCCTACTTACATTCATCATAGGTTCCATTATCCCAAAGACTGAGGCACTGGTCTACCAAAATTGGTCTCCCAAAATCACATTCTTTCACCTTCTTCCAAGTCTAGCCAAGTTGGGGCACTTAGGGCATCAATTTCCTGACAAGCTAGCCCTCCAGAAAGTTCGATCTCCTAGGGTCTCCTATGCTAGTGTTTCCTCAAGGTCTCCTTCAATTTTGAAGCCATTTCGACAGTGCAGTTCGGAGAAAAGCCAAGCTTTTAATTTTAGGTATGTTCTATGCTAGAGCAATTTATTTAAATTTTCATAGTTTGCAATCACATAAGCATTAAAGTAAACTGCAGATAGAACATAAATATAAATCGCAGAAGACAAGCCAAGACAAGAGGACACAAGATGTGGGCGCTTGGCCAGGTACAACCCCACAATGTGGGGAAACCCTTGATCAATTCTTCTTTTATGTTCTTCAAAGTTCAACAGAGAAAGTGAGAGAGATAGTACATTTACAATAGAAGTCAACACTTTGACTTTTGATATCTATAGAGATCAATTGAAGACATATTGCTTCAACTGATTCTCTAAGGTGATTTCTTCACCTATCATAGTGCGGCATCTTGTCCATTTGCTGCACCTTACCACGTAGCACCATCATGCTGCATCATGCATCATCATGCTGCTCATGGTTACTATACTGCCCATACATCATGCTGCCCATGATCTCTTGCATCATGCTGCCCATGATCTCATCTATCATGCTGCCCATTATGCTGCATCTTCTACCATGCAACCTTATTTATGCAGCAATAAGTAGATCAGCCTTAGCTGCTTGCTATGGCTTGCAGCGTAGCAAAGTAGCTAGGCTATAGTTCTAGATACCTTCTAGTAGACCCATCTTAAACTATCCTTCTATTTTCATGCTGTCACCTACAACAATCCAATATTATGACAACAGCTTGATCCTTAGACCTATCCTTGTTGCTGCGTATATATTCTCATGTATAGCGGTTCCATAGGTCCTCACCATGACAACGTTAGGCTGCACAATATTCAAACTCTTGTTTCATGATAACCTTAGATTAGGGTTGTTCGATTAGAACTTATTTATGACAGCGTATAGGTCTGCGTAAACCTTCACATTGCGTATTGGCTTTGCAGCTACAGGTCTCCTTTTAACTGCCGCTAGATCTCCTTGACATGACTGTGGCTTCTTCTTCCTCCGTTGACTGTGTGAACAAGTCTACGTTTAGGCTGCTACAGGCATCGTATGAAGGCTTCTAGGACAACTTATCAATGTCTCCCTTGACTGCATTTTAGGGCTGCTTCATTACTGCGGCCAGATCTCCTCTCACTGTGGCTCCATGCCTTGACAGAAGTTCCTTTTCATGACTGCGTATAACTACATCTAGGGCATCACATTGCTGTGCGTATAGTTGCTTCCCATTGCTAACAGATTAGGGCATCATATGGTAGCTAGGGCACCATACTCTTTAGTATCTCTCCTTCTCCAAAAACCCAAGACGTGGAGAGGAGATCACCTAAAGAGTGTGTATGTTAAAATGACTTCAAGTCTTTGCCAATTTATACTAAAACGTAGATGATGAATAGGCATGTCTATTGGGCTTCTGAGTCTACTCAATTTGCTTGTCGGATTGATAATAATTCCATAATCAAAATAAATTCATATCTCCATAAATACTTATCGGAATTGGATGATCTATAGATCAAACCTACACCTCTCGACGAGAGGGATCCAATAAAAATATCAGTTGCCATAAATAAGCTGACCCACATGGAGTTTGGCCCTAGTTGCCAATTTTAACACAAGCCCTAGCTTCAGGGTCAAACTTTGCCTTAGCAGCCCCAAGGCTAGTACCTCATAGGATCAAATCAATACCTTCAAGTGAAAATTATTTCTTTGATCCTTTCCCCACCTTGTGTAGGGTAAGAATATCATTGGTTGCTCTATTCATTCCTCCTATCCTAGATCGGGTCCACTTGGTCTCTTGTGGACCCATTCCTTTGAAAAGACAATTCTTCAAGAACCTTCCTGAATACCAATTACAATAAGGATTTTAGGGATTGGGAAGTTACTTAAAAAGTCATATCCCATAAACCTGAGCCTCAAATCCTCCTTTCCTTCGCCTAGAATACATTGTACCTTGCTTAGAAAGCAAGCAAATTCCATTCTTCAAACTCTTATGGGAAAGGGATTATTTAGGTCACTCATATCCATTCATTGATTTATCCTTCATCAGCGACTCCACAATATACTAGGTTTCCTCCCATCGATGAAAGTCCGTAAATAGAAGGGAGCCTTAGCTAAGGTGACAGTTGGCTAAGTCTCCATTTGTTTCCCTTGTTCTTGCATTTGCCCTTTAGGGATTCCCTGCTAGTTTGAGTGGTAACAATCATTATTATTGGATCCCTCCTATTCATCATGGCACATGAGGGACTTCATTTGGCCTTCTAACGACCCTTCTTGCTACTATTCTATCGGTTCGACCCTCTTGAGAGGCTAATTATTATTGTTTGGAGCTATTTGGTGGGTTTGTCATCAAACTAGGGTTATTTTGCACATTATTTTATTATTAGGTTCATTATTAGGCCAAATTTAACCATTCGAATCCCTTAGAGGATAATATAAATGTAAGAGAGGATCATTTGATCTCTCATCATCACTTGGATTTGGATTTGTCTCTAGAAGAGAACTTGGACCTGCAATTGGGACAAATTTTTGGTGCTTTAAATGAATTTTGATGTTTGGATTAACTTTTCACTTCTTCTTGGAGCTTCTATTTTGCATGTTGGATGGATGGATATACTCTTTCTTTGCCTTGTAAGTGCTTTATGATGCTTATTTCGGCTACAATAAAAGTCTAATGCATGGAATTTTCTCTTGTTGTAATTGGATATGCCCTAATTAATGCGAAGTGCTTGGAGCATTGAAAACTGTTGAGATTTTACATGTGTTACTCATTTGACAAAGATTGGGTGAATGTTCCTAGGGGAATAATTGTGTAATTAAGTCCTTGAAACTCCATCTTGATATTGTATTGGAAGTATAAAATTCTCAAGGGTTTTTCGTTTGCCATCCTCTATTAGGATAGCGAGGTCCCTCAAGGTCTCCTTGAAGCATTGAAGTTGCCTTAGTCAAGGTCACTTGACTCCATTTCTCCCAAAAGGCAAGGCACTGGTCCATAATCCTTTGTTGATCACTCCCAAAACCTCTTTATTTTGCTCCAACCATTTGTTGCCCTAACCCTTGACAACCTAGCTAGGGCATCAAGCAATTTTACTTAGACCCATCCATTTGAGGAGTGAGTTGGTTGAGAATTGCACTGGTGTCTCCTCTTCTAGCCCTCCAAATTTGAAGACAATCCCACTGTTGGTTTTAGAGAAATATCAAGTCCTAGCCCCAGAAGTGTCTTGGTTTAGGTCTTCTTGGGTTAGTAGCATTCCAAGGGGTCTATTGTGCTTAAGAACTCAAAGGAAGTTAATCTCTCTTGACCCCTTTCTCTTATCCTTGTCTGGCCTAGTCATATTGTTGATGAACATCCTAAAACCCCATGCCTTGTTTTGACCCCCTAGGTCTCTCTTGTGGTCCCAAACTTTTATATGTTTTTCATCTTACAAGACCTTGAAGAGAGGTCCTTCCATTCCCAAAGAGTCTTAGGTCTAGGGCATCCCTTATCAAGGAATATCCATAATCCCTAGGTCTAAGCCTTTCTTAGGCCTTTCTTAGAGAGCCCCTTACCTTGCCCTTAAAGCAAGCAAGCCTATTATTTGAGTCTCTATTATGAATTGACCTTTGGAATCACTATACATCCTATCATTGACTTATCTCTCCTTGTGATTCCCTCCATACCGAGACTCCTCCATTAGTGAAAGTCCGTAAAGAACAGGGGACATCGATTGAGGTGACAGTGGGTCCTTGTCCCATTGTTTCCACTTGATCTAGTAGTAGCCCCTTAGGAACCCCTCTTTGGACCCCTGCTAAATTGAGTGTTAACTAGCACCAAGCCCTCTATGTGCTTTGATGTTAGTGGCATTGGTTTTCAAATTCCTCTACCATGACTCTACTAGAAATCTACCCATCTCTCAAAACAAAGTCTTGGCTTAACATGCTACGTTTTTCTATCATATTTTAAATCTTAGAGGGTTATATTGATGACGAAGATCCCGATATAGGCAATGATTTTGATGATATGTAAATATTTATTGTAGCATGATTTTTCTTGGATGCTAAAGGCCATCTAGAGCCTATTTGTTGATGTATTTTCAATTCAGAGATGGATTGCACTTGATGCTATTTTGGTTATGTGCACCCTTACATGTTATATAAATGAGAACTTTTTCTTATTTGTGTATAAATGGTTTGGATTCATATGGATGCACATGAATATATATGTTTTTCTTTAATTAGTGTAGAAAGAACATGTGAAACAAATAAATATAATACAAATAGTATACAAGAAATCAAATCAAGTGATTGGAGTGAATTCCATCACTTGTTTTAGTTTAGAAAATGCGTTCAAGTAGCTAATATAAAATCAATGAAACACTATTTGGAAAGATTTAAAATATGAAATGCTTGCTTGTATACAATTATGTTCAAACGAATTCTTGCAGGAACACTTTTCCATAAGATGAACTATGAAAATCCATATAACAAATGAGAGTTCCTTTGAAGATGCTTCAAGCGTGGGTTGGTCTCCGAAAGATTTCCCCTCATGCTTGATCCAACAAGAATATTTATTCTACAATACTCCAATCACCCATTAGTCCATATAGATTTAGAGAAACAAACAATGAATTGAAACTTCTAACTAGAACTTCCAACATCTAGAGACTACTTCTAAATCAAATGTTAATGCAAGATAGATTTGCACTAGCAAGTCTACAAGAGTATATGGAAAATGAAATAACTCAAAGCATAAATAGAAGAGATTATACCAATAGCTCACAATGCACCATGCTCCAGAGGAAGAACACCCATGAATGGGCCCCCAAAGTCTTTTTATTGCAATTCTTGAAAAGTGTACAAGGTAGCAGCGCTTCCGCAAGCACAATAGCTAGTAAACAAATGATCTATAGTGAGAGCCCATGGCTCTATTATATAGAAGTTTGGGAGCCAATCCCTAGGCAAATGGTGACAATCCCAAAGCAAATGGGTGATAATCCCAATGCTCCTTTGTGTAAATTTGAATTTCCCAAGTGGCATCAAGATTCCCTCGAGCAAAACCGAATTCCACGGTGAAATGACAAGTGTAGACGGCTGGGAACCCAAGTGTGGACAAATTCCCACAAAAATCTCCACCAAATATTCTCCCAAATCTTCCTAAATGTGCATTAACTTCTCAAATTCAAATTTGCAGCTTCCTCATCTAATGCCAAAAATTTGATTTCCTTGAGTGGGCCATGCATTTATGATGCAAGGTGCCAAATCATCCTCTGCTTGTCGTTTGACTCATTCCTTTGACTTGAGATAATTTCAAGTCATTTCCATGTCATTTTGTCACATGCAGCTATTTATTTTCTCCATTTATTTAATTGATGGGCTAATTTATTACCACATTTTCCACAAAACTTAGGAAAAGTGGGTTTTGAGGGTTTGTAATTTATTTTTTACCTCTCAGAGTGTGTCATAGTAGAAAATTGAGGGTGAGAAGTGTAATTTTGAGCACGCATACCCTATACAACTTCTCTATACATCACTTATTACAATTTATTTTCTGAATTTATTCAAATTTCTGTCCCGTGGGAAATTTAAAAATTAAAAAAATTGACCCCTAGACCTAATCAAATTCCATGAAATTTTTTGTGTGATTCAGTATAGTAATATACAATGACCCTAGACACTAGGACTCACCCAAGGTGTAGTGTCCCAAATGGGATATTGTGCCAAATTTACAAAAATAGAACTCAACCCAAATTTCACCATTAAAATATCATTCATTTAACAAAAGATTGCCATGTAAAATAAAACAAACAGAGCACTGCAATCCAATAACACAATGAACCGGAAAATTCTCAGATTTTATTATAATGGATAAACTGGGGTTGCATGCACATACAACCAAAATAGCTGAGATGAAAAGTTGACCTCCAAGATAGTCGGCTGCACTACTACGCTGACCTTCCAAACTGAACTAAACTGCACTGCTAAGCTCTCCTGTGAATTCTGGATGAATTCACCAATGGAAGGTGGGTACTGGCCCAATTTCAGTGAATCACCCGAGGGTTTCCGTCTTGGGGCTACTGTTGAAGTAGAGAACCGGGTTTTCAACCTCTCATACAAGAAGGAATATCAAATCCAAGATGTCCTCTAATGGCATCTTCCTCTTTTTATAGATCTGATGGACCCCTCTAGAAGCTCCTATTTTATTATTATTTTAATCATTGAGCACATTTTTCTTAATTAAAATATTCTTTTTAATGTGGGAAAATGGCAAAATTAGCCACCATGCCTCCTTAGACCGTTGAAAATAACTTCTAACTATTCCATCTCGTAGATATTCTCGTTTCGATTCCAATGAGCTATTACACTAAGGTGTTTTGCCAAGTATTTCTCCCGAAATACCACCTTAAGCGTAATTAATTGAGTCAGGCCCATTAATAACTCTGTTTTTTGAAAGTTTTCGGAATGTAACGAAACGAAAGGAAAACTGCGCGGATGATGGAATATATCATGCGAATGCCATCGAACCTCATAAAAACCCCTCAAAAGCCCCATGAAACATCTCTAGAAGTCCTTGGGCCCACTGATGAAGTAAACCTGTACTTGTGACCTGTCTACCTCCAACCTTGAAAGTCCATCCATAAGGATCACCAGAAAAAGGAACATCACAAATCCTCCGCCCCAAGATTGCTTGCGCTCAAGCAATCCAAACTTGTGGACTAGTTTGGTGGCCCAATGCAACTGAGACCCAATGCCCGGATCCCATACAAACCACTAGGTGACGCTATGCCTCTATGTCAACCCACCATGAATAAGACTCTCAATGTCCGGATCCCAGACCAACCTCTAACTGTCATCAACAAATCCTCCTAAATCCCAATGCCACCAAGAACAAGTATCAATTCTCTATGGCTCCTGTTGTGCTATAGCTATCACTGTGAATGCTGCTCCACCAATCGCATACCAACTCATCACCTCTCTCCAGTCCAACCCTTGAATCAATCCAATGCTAATCCCACTCTCCTGCTGCCGGGATGGTATGCTGAAGAGATGTCGACCTATATCCCACTGCCAACTGGGGCATGCAGTATCTAACATGTTTAGGGGCCCCCGCTCTTCTATGCCCTTGACTAAGAATATCAAACCATCAATAGGATGCCAACTCATGATCTCCTACCAATCTAATGTATGGACACCTATGCAAGGAATATGTCTACTAGGCTGGTATTGGTCCATGCTCAACTCTTGATGCTCTACCCGGTTAACCAACAAAATCTGTCCAAGAAATCCTGCCCCTTTGCCTAATATGGGGAAAAGTGGCCAAGCTGTGCTGCAAGACCTGTTTATGTACTCCTGGAGAGGGCTGCTGCCTAAAAATGTTGCAGCTTTGCTGGCTGCCACTACATCTGTTTGCACCTGATCAATGGGTAGACCTAAAGATGGATGCACTGCCATCACTCTCGTCTAATAGGAGACTCCACGCTCCTCCAGTCCACCAATCTCCTGCAAAACCATCCTATCAGACTCTAGCACATCCTTACGGCAAGTGTCTGCAAGTACTATAACCCTGTAGATTGTTTGGGCATATATCTGCTCCTCACCAATGGTTGGCTGCTCATCCTCCTCCAATATGGGCTCAACATGAACCACTAATTGACTCTCCACAAAAGGCTCATCATGCATACGATGCATATCATCCTCCTCAGCTGACTCATGCTCCACCATATGCCGCTCATGTTGAATCATCATTGTTGACTCATCATCTTGAATGTTCCCAATAGGGTCCACGGACTGCTTACCATACACACCGGAATATAAATTTGGCCTACTGTCAACAAATCCATACGACTGCTCATGCTCCCCATATGCATCCTTGTATGGCCTCATGGACTCATCTAAAGAAGAGTCCTCATCCTGAAAGACAAGAAGGAATATTTTCCTGCTCTACTTCTGCCATCTCCTCTACATCTCTTAAGAATGAGTGGTCAAGTCCCCAAGGTTCCTTGTAAATGAAGCAAAGACCCTTCCTCCTTAGATCATTCTTGTTGCATGGTTGGTCACCATAAATCGACTGCAACTCCCCCTGGGTTAACCGTCTCCTGAACAATCCAATGTTCTGCTCAACTAACCTTTCAGTTAGTTCATAAGCAGTAGGTGAAACCAATTGTTCCTCCCTCCAAATGGCCAACAACCTAGACTGCAACCTCCTGCAAATGGCATCATGGCCTCCCATACATGAGGACAAAATTGACTGCATGTGTGTTATGACTGTGTCAGGATGATGTTTCCTAATGCTGAAGAAGCATTGGAACATCTGTAGGATCAAATCGTCACACTCTAGCTCAAACATGAGGTCATAAGATCTAACCAAGGCCATGACTTCTATGATCTCTAGCCTCTTCCCAAAGGTGGGCCCTCACTGTTATCCAAATCTTGAAAGGTCTCCACTATCAGTTTGAAGAACCTCCTCATAATGTCATCACTGTAAGGAGGTATAGGTGCAGTCAACATCATAATACTACCGAGACAAAAGGCAACTGGTCGTTTGACTCCTATACAAGGGTGCTGCAAATACTTGTGTTGTACTAAGGCAAGCATGGTTGGTTTGAGAGCCCAAGTTAAGTTTTTCCCATCTGACTGATGCACCTTGGAGAGAAGTGAAGCAAGTTTTTGAAGATGAGAAGGGCTTTGGTTGTAACACCCGTGCATCTCAAATCTGTCCCAAGTGCATGAAGTTTGTATCCCATGTCATGTTCATATTGTGGCTGCTCTTGTTGTAGCACATTAAGTATCCCCGTGGAAAAAGTTCTGTTGATTGCGGCTGCTAGTTTATTAAGGGAATTTATAAAGGTTTGATCCATGTTTTAGTTTAATGATGACAATGACAATAAATCTATCACAGCATAAGCATTCTTTTTTTGTAACCTCTGCTAAACCTTTTCAGTCTATTTCTCCCTGACTCACACTGAAAATACAACGGACAGGCAATACATAGCATAAACATGAGTCTCTATGACCATCTTGGCTCCCCCCCCCCCCCCCCCAATTTTCCCTTTCTTACATCAACAAATGACCAAAGCTTGGTAGTATGCAACTGTAACCATACAATTTACTGACAAATCCTAGCTCAAGACCATAACTTTACGAAATACCCTGTGCATCACACAACTCAATATACCCTAGGAGCCCATCGCCATACAATAGCAAAGGGTTATACACCATATAGCAGTAGGAATAGAACGTTTAGCACAGAGAGAGACTAACAAGAAAACTTGTTGTTGTAACTATCACAAATGACAAATTTTCCTAAAGAAGTTGTGGACATAGTTACGCGCACAAATAAAGATAGAAGAGGATCACAATTTTCTAAGTTTGCAGCTAACTTTTAATAAGATAACTTTGACCTCTCTAAATTGACAGGATCTTATGAGAATTATGGTAATGTGGATCTGCAACCTCCTTAGAAAATTACTAAGATCACACCCTCAGCCCAAATGTTCTGTCTCAAACTATAGGCAATACATCAACAATGTATTGTACATGGCAATACAACTGCGTAGGTATGGCTGCTACAACAGTTATGGATCTTCCACTACAACAATTTCATCCTGGCTAGCTGCTACATTCTAACATACTACACAACATCAACAACTTTACATTCAACGATACTTAGAATGGATTAAAACATGTGTACCAATCGCATTTGGAACTTCGAGCATCATCAACTTCCAATGGAAACACTTTGTTTCTAGACACCAGGAACACAATCTCAGTCAACAACTAAATGTTATGCCATCAAACTCTGTTTGCCTAATTAACGTGGTCATCGTTCCTCATCAAGCACAGGAGTCATATTCACAACAATTTTACATAATTCAAACCATTCCATATAGGCACAACAGACACAGATCACGCTATATGAATCATACATGCACTGTTCATTGGTATCAACGCACCTTGTTTTCATCATCTACACACAACGTTTGATCAACTGCATTGTGTGCCTTCTGTCCACCCAACGTTGACCTCTGATCTGCTAATTTGGCTTCTTGAAGTCGAAGTCTTCAACAGTGTGAAGGAGCTCGATGACCAAAACTCCTGTAAATGATAAAATCCTACCTCAAAATAATACTGAGATTGGCTTAAATCTGATGAATGTCACACTAGTATATAGATAAAATCACAGCTCCAGGGAATATAAGTCAGCTTCTTAAGAAAATCTTCGCGTTGAGACTAGCAACGGTCGTAGATCCAACCTGTAGGAGCCCATGATGCATGCATGTCACTTTTCTCTCGGAGAACTCCCTTTTTCAGTTCAGCTATGATGTGGTGATGCGACTACCCAATAAGAAGTTTGGGCGATCGAACCAGTTGTAATTAGAATTTGTTTTGGCTTAAAATTGCAGTAAACTCTATCCGCAATATAGATTCGGCTCCCGGTCGATGTGGCGATCAAAGAATGAACAAGCTTCCAATCACCTCGACTTCTTCACAAATCTCGTTCTTGAAATTGGCTCAGTGGATTTTATAGCTCACGCTCAATTTTGTTCATGCCCAGCTACGCCTATCTCGACGTATGTTACCACCATGTGTGTTGCTACAGTTGCATGCATCAATTTGGCTTCACTGCAACATTTCACAAATTCCAAGGGTGAACATGTGAGCCTGCTTATGTCTGGTATCTCCTCCTATGCGCGGCGGATCTGAAGGTGATAATTTGTTTCACCAATCTCTATTTGAACTAATTTACTATAACTGGGCTACGCAAGACGAACTTAGCTTCTTGAGAATAAACTCAGTCTCCTTATAGATGAATTGATCTCCAATGATTCAACACCTATAATAGATATTACTCCAACCAATATGTTGCTTTTTGGCTCTTGAGAATAACCCACGAAGTTCTACAATAAACCCTTAGGCTGGCAGGAAATCCAACTCTCATACCACTGTAGTGTCCCAAATGGGACACTTTGCCAAATTTATAGAAATCGAACTCAACTCAAATTTCACCATTACAATATCATTCATTTAACAGAAGATTGCCATGTAAAATAAAACAAATAGAGAACTGAAATCCAATGACACAATGAACATGAAAATTCTTAGCTTTTAGTATAATGGATAAACTGGGGTTACATGCACATACAACCAAAATAGCTAAGATGAAAAGATGGCCTCCACGATAATCTATTGCACTGCTATGCTGGCCCTCCAAACTGAATTAAACTGCACTACTAATCTCTCCTATGAATTCTGGACGAATTCACCAAGGGAAGGTGGGTACTGGTCCAACCTCACTGAATCACTCGAGGATTTCCGTCTTGGGGCTACTGTTGAAGTAGAGAACCGGGTTCTTAACCTCTCATACAAGAAGAAATATCAAATCCAAGATGTCCTCTAATGGCCTCCTCCTCTTTTTATAGATCTGATGGACCCCTCTAGAAACTCCTATTTTATTATTATTTTAATCATTGAGCACATTTTCCTCAATTAAAATATTCTTTTTAATGTGGGAAAATGGTAAATTGGCCACCATACCTCATCAGACCGCTGAAAATTTACTTCTAACTATCCCATCTCGTAGATCTTCTTGTTCCATTTCCAACGAGTTATTACACTAAGGTGTTCTGCCAAGTATTCCTCCCGAAATGCCACCTTAAGCATAATTAATTGAGTCAGGCCCATTAATAACTTTGTTTTTTTTTAAGTTGTCGGAATGCAACAAAACGAAAGGAAAATTGCGCGAATGATGGAATTTATCATGCGAATGCCATTGGACCTCATAGAAAGCCCTCAAAAACCCCATGAAACATTTCCAGAAGCCCCTGGGCCTGTTGATGAAGTAAACTTTGAAAATTTAGAAGACCCAAATTTCTACGGCAACAACTGATTAAGTTTCTTCTATTTGTCAAAAAAATGAACAAATTATTCACTGTGTTCTACAGTAAATATCGAAACCAATACACTGCAGCCTCCACTAATTAAATTATATGTGGAAACAAGAACTGAGTAAGAAAGAAATAACACACACAAATGACACCGTTGTTTTTGGACCAATGTCCCCAGAAAAATCCAATGTGGGAAAACTTGTGCAGCAACTGAGGGTCTGTATTATTAAGTAGTAATTTTTTAGTACAATTCTTCGGATTCCGAATTTGGAAATCCTATACAGAGATCTAATTGGACAAAAATATAGTGAGGTGATCTCACCCTATTACTGGAAAATCTAGCATTGATCTGCACTCAAGGTGAGCCTTTGTGCTGCCTCTGCGTAGTACTGCGTCATTGCTTCTTGGGACTACGTTGCACCTCCTATTACCCTCTGCTGGCTAGAAACTTCGGCCTTCTGTCCTCTCGGTCTCACACCCCAGCTCCGACACTTGATCCTGATTGTTCCTCAGCAGAATTTCAGATTCCCTCTAAAGCTCTGCGTTGCCACAACGTAGCTCTGTGTGGTCCTGCATCAGCCTCTCTGGACATCTTTCTGCCCTCTCTACCTTGCACTCTTCGGCTCAGGAAAACTTCCTCCAGAAAATTATCTCTACCCCTCACTACAAGAAATCTCCTCTATGATCTCTCCGGCAACTGTTGCGTTGCTCTCTTGAGGAATGGATCTCTTGATCTCTTACTCAATGTGATTTCCAAATTCCCATCAAGCCTCCTCTTATAATCTTTTCGTTGAGAACCAACGACCCATATTAGATTCTAATCAATGGCTTAGATCATTATGGCTTGATCCTCGTCTTCTTCTAGAAGTTTCACCCTCAGTATAATTAATACCCTTTAATTATTTTAATTCCCTAAGTTTAGACTTAGGCCTCCATTAAAAAAAATTAATTATTTTAATAAAGCCTTCTCCATGTGGAATTTCTCAAACCGATTTCTGGGTATTCTGGAATACATGTGTCCAAGCCTCCCTGCAAATTTTGAGGCTTAGAGCACATCCAATGCTACTAGAAATCAACACTCCCTCTTAGCGAGGAATGTGCTCTAGTAATGCAACATGTTGAAGCATCACCCTGACTCTGTAACATCTCCCTCTGCGCTGCTGATGTTTGACATCACTGCCCACCAACTATTGCTCAAACGTTGCATATGTACTGCTGTTGATCCTGCCACTGCCAACACTGCATCTGTACTGCAACCCTTGTAAACGCTGCGCCTGTGCTACTGTTGGCCCTACCACTGCCAATGTTGCATCTGTACCGCAAACTTCTCCAACTGCTATTGCAACAGAAAAGCATCCAAAATTATTGAACATGTGTTCAGTATGATGCATCTGCTGCTGCTAGTCTCTGCGCTGTCACTGAAGCCACTGCGCTACTGTTGACTCCGCTATGTGCCAATTGCACTGTTGCCAACACTAGCTCTATGCTGCTCTGATTTTGGCGCTCCTAGCCACTACAACGATCACTCTGACACTCCTCTGCATCGACTGACTCGGTCCATCCTGCTACTTCTGCTATGGGCTGCCGTAGAAAGGTATTGATCCAAGAGGTAGACTCCTCAAGGATCCTGCCCATCTGCAGTTCTTTCGAACTACAATACTAGATCACCCCACTTCTCCCCTGGAGGTATCTGGGAAATCATGGCGAACTCCTCTTCCTCGATCTTTGCAGCTGCAACTTGCGGATCATGTTTCACATCCTTGTCCTTCTTCTTGAGAGGACACTGCGTAGCATAGTGACCAAGTTTACCACATTGGAAACATTTGATATTTGAGACATCCTTCTTCGTTCTCCGCTGTTCCTGCTACCCCCTTGATGCAAGGGCTGCATTTTCTTCCTCCTCCTTGGGCTTTGTCCCACTATTGTTGTTGCCATCAAGTTTACAATTGACTAAGTCTCACCTCATTCTTCCTGTTGAAGAGCGGCCCACATTCCTTCCCAATCCAACAATTTCTCTCTGCCTAGGATACTTTGGGCAAACACTTGCCATTCTTCTGAAACTAAATTCAGGGCCATCCTCACCATCTCTATAGGTTGAGATGTTGATCCTATATCTACCAACTGATCTCGGACTTCCTGAAGCTTTGACATGAACGGATCAATGCGTTCCCCTTTCTCCATCCTAGCTGATCTTAGCTTTTCCTCCAAGTACATCTTCCATTGCTTGGAAGATCCTTGATATAGCGTAGCCAAGGCATTCCACATCTTTTTGGCTCTCCCTTTGCCAACAATGTGACATACTACGTGATCCCTCACTCCATTGAGGATCAACCGCTTGGCCTTCGCCATTTCAGTCTTGTACTTCTTGATTGGATCTGCATCACCGGGTACAACTACCACAGTATTGTCGTACATCTTGAGATCATGCTCATCCAAAAGGCATGAGATCCTAGCCTTCCAGATCACATAGTTGGATGCTCCATCCAATTGGTCTTGATCTCTCAACCTGTTCTTTGCCATCTCTGCCAACAAAAAAATGTCGAACTGCCTCCTCTCTCCTCTGTGTTGCTGCTGGGCTGACCTTCGCACTCCCTGCTAGAGTTAGTAGATATGCTCCTCCCTGCTACTGCTCAGTAAGTGAGAATTTAGACTTCTTAGCCGAAAGTCCTCTGAGAAAGAATTCCCTCAAGGTAGTGTCTCCTTTTCTCTTATGACGTTTTTCTGCCCCAGCAACTACTGCAGAAAATTGCGTCTCACCAGACACTGCTCTGCGCTGAAGCTTCTGCTACATTGCTCCCTCTGCCATTGACAAACCTCGATCTGGAAATATTACCTCTTTGTCGACTCACTCAGAGAGAGATCTTCCACGAAAATCTTGCCCTTCTGGCTTGGACTGCGCAATCCCTCTAGGGATTTGATCCCCTGCCTACGCAACACTTCGATCTCCTTCCTTCTCTTCAGGGCTGGCTCTTCCGGTCTACTCCCTTGCTTCACCTGTGCTCTGATACCATGTGAAAGTTTGGAAAACCCAAATTTCTATTGCAACAACTGATTAAGTTTCTTCTATTTGTGAAAATAATGAACAAATTATTTACTGTGTTCTACGGTAAATATCGAAACCAATACACTGCAGCCTCCGCTAATTAAATTATATGCGGAAAAAAGAACTGAGCAAGAAATAAATAACACACACAAATGACACTGTTGTTTTTGGACCAATGTCCCTGGAAAAAACCCAACGTGGGAAAACCTGTGCAGCGACTGAGGGTTTGTATTATTAAGCAGTAATTTCTGAGTGCAATTCTTCCGATGCCCAAATTGGAAATCCTATACAGAGATCTAACTGGAGAAAAATATAGTGAGATGATCTCACCCTATTACTAGAAAATTCAGCACTAGTTTGCACTCGAGGTGAGCCTCTGCGCAGTACTGTGTCACTCCCACGCAGTTACTGCATCACTGCTTGTGGGGACTGCGCTGCACCTCCTCTGATCCTTTGCTGGCTAGAAACTTCGGCCTGTTGTCCTCCCGGTCTCACACCCCGGCTCCGATACTTGATCCTAACTGTTCTTTAGCAGAATTTCGGACTCCCTTTAAAGCTCTGCATTGCCACAACGTAGCTTTGCGTGGCCCTGTGTCAGCCTCTTTGGACATCTTTCTGCCCTCTCTGCCTTACACTCTTCGGCTCAGGAAAACTTCCTCCAGAAAATTGTCTTTGCTCCTCACTGCAAGAAATCTCCTTGGTGATCTCTCCAACAAATGTTGCGTTGCGCTCTTGAGGAATGGATCTCTTGATCTCTTACTCGATGTGATTTCCAAACGCCCATCAAGCCTCCTCTTATAATCTTCTCGTTGAGAACCAACGACCCATATTAGATTCTAATCAATGGCTTACATCATTTTGGCTTGATCCTTGTCTTCTTCTAGAAGTTTCATCCTCGGTATAATTAATACCCTTTAATTATTTTAATTCCCTAAGTTTAGACTTAGGCCTCCATTAAAAAAATTAATTATTTTAATAAAACCTTCTCTGGGTGGAATTTCTCAAAACGACTTTTGGGTATTTTGGAATACATGTGTCCAAGCCTCCCTACAAATTTTGAGGCTTAGAGCACATCCAATGCTACCGGAAATCAACATAAACATGTACCTGTGACCTGTCTGCTTCCAACCTTGAAAGTCCATCTGTAAGGATCACCAGAAAAAGAAACATCACACAAGACCTCACCATCAAGCTGCACTCTAGCTTTGGGGTTATGCTTGAAGGAAAAAGCTCAATTAATTATTAAGTCCTCGTAAGGATATGATAATTAACCAAGTGAAAAAAACCTCCCAAAGTAAACTTACTTGATGACAAGGTCCCAAGTTACCTTGGCCTGTTACATGACTAGACTCCCCATGCTAGTATCACTTTTACATTGTCCCCATAGGGCTTGTGGAGTTTGAGTACAACAGAGAAAGATGAGAAGTCGTCGAGTTGAAAAACTTTGATGACATGATGAACTCTAATGGTATATTGAAGCTTCTGATACACCCTTGGGTATGTAGTCTTCAATAAATCTTCAAATGCCACTCCAGTGGTCAACAAGGCAAACAATGATAATGTCAATTTGTGCTAAACATGTTGGTTTCAACTACATAGGAGGTTCATTTATCACTATCAGTGATTAAATAGTTGCATTGCATGGTAATCCCTTTTACACTTTTGTTTGAGAGTATAAGGGATTGAGAGACCAATCCATTACAATTTCCTTGTTAACATTTTTAAAGCAAATGAGCATAGGGAGAAGCCATATGCTTTTGTAGACTTTGCACTGCATTTTTTTTGCATGGTTGTATTTTGTTAAATAAATACTATTTTTGATTGAAAAATTTTAATGGTTTTGTAGGTTTTGCCATCCATCACTTTCTGTTTTTTTGTTGTTCTTTTTTAAGTTTATAAAAGTGATTTATACTTATTTTTGTTTCCAATTCTAATCTTGTTCCAGAGAGTAGGATTCATTGGGCTTGGAAATATGGGGTCCCATATGGCAAATAATCTTCTCAAAGCTGGATACAATCTCATTGTGCACGACAGGTATGCATTGTTTGTTTAGTTAATTTTCATAAAACATTTAGATTATTGGACTGTAAAATGGCAAGCTTAGTCTTTGTCTCTAGTGTCTTGATTAGAGGAATGATAGCTTCCTCTCTTGATATAGGCAAAAAAAGCCAAAATTGCTTGGGCACCCATTGGAAGAGATTCCAACTCTTTTCTGAAATGCTTTTCCTAACATGATACTGTACTGAATTAGGCTGTTAAACCATCAATTTATGTAAATGCAACATTGTAGAATCTCCATGAAAGGTTGCCTATGAGTGTCTTTTTGTGTGAAGGAGATCCTAATAATCATATGGTGTCCAATGTACTCTTTCTTGTTTGTCTGATCATCTACTTGATAAAGTATATATTTCATAATGGGTATTGTAGGAGTTTAAGTTAGAAAGTGCATTTTGTAATAAGGTCAATTTATAATGACTTTAAATTAGATTAGTCATTAAATTGTATTTGATTTTTGAATGAAAAGTGAATAGTCATTTTCTCCTTGTACCCCCATAAAAGACTCTTGGAAAATGAAGCAACTAGTTTAATTGTTCTCTCTCAATCTGCTGGTTTGAATTTTCTGGTATTGTGTATGCAATTTTTGATATGGTATCAAAGCCATAGAGTTGAGAAGGATGCGTTTGGGAGCCATGGTGAAGGATGAAAGTAAACAAAACATTTTGAATACAGATCATAGAATAAGGCAAGGAAGGTTTACGTGCATTGGAGCAGGATTTTTTGAAGAGAAAATTTGAAGTAATGGCAGAGAACTTGTGGTAGAATTTAATACAAAATTTGAAGGAAAATCAACGTGAAATTCTAGGAGTACATGACATGAATTTTGAACACCAACATGTGTGAAAATGTTAACTATTGCAACCACTGGAAATTATTCTTCTAATTGTAAATTAATTAGCAGTTTATTTGCTATGACAAACAACGAATAATTCACAACTGCAATTTTCACCAAATAAAAGCACTGCAGAAGATAAATTAGAAATTGAGAAAACACTTGCACACACACAAAAATATTACACTGTTAGTTTTGGAGAAAAGCCCCAGAAAAGCCCAACTTGGGACAATTGGTGTGGCAGCTGAGGGTTTTTATTATTAAACAACACTGAGAAATTATGAGTACAATAAATATCGCCAATCTGGCGAATCTGTCCAAGAGAAATATTGGCAAAACTTATTTGAGGTATTTTACCCTCTCTCCAAGCAATCCCGAAACTTGACTTCCTTTTAAATGCTGGCTGTCCAACTAGCTTTGCGGAGGCCCTGCGTCACCCTAGCACAGACCCTCACACGCTCTGCTTGAATCAACTACCAATCTTGCCATCCTGCTTGCTGTTGACTAGGAAAATGCTTTTCCGACCATCTGGAAAATTTCTTGACCTCTGGAACTGAAAACGTCTTCCTCTTCAGCTAGATCGAATTGCTCTTCTGAAGCAACTGCGCAGTCCTTGCACTACTTCTTGGAAAAAATCTCGGCCTTCTCTTTTTGACTCTCCGGAACTGGAAAACTTCCTCTGGACTCACTGATTCTGCCCCTCTCTGTCTCTCTTCCCTTCTATGTCTCAAACTCTTCTTGGAATTGTCATTGATCTTTGGAGAAATCGAATTGCCCAAGAAAATCAATCTCAAGTGCGTGTTTCTCCATCTACCCATTGACCCCCTCTTATAATCTCTAGTTGGGACTCCAACAACCAAGATTAAAACATAATCGATTGTTGAGATCATTTCTGGATTGATTCTTCTGAGCTTCTAGATAATTCTCACATTTTTCAATTAATACTGATTAATTAACCAAATTTCCGAAGTTTAGACTTAGGAAATATCAAAAAATCGGTTAATAATCTAATTGAGACACTTCTAGGTGGAATTTCTAGAAACGGTTTATGGGTTATGGCGAACTCCTGTGTTTTAGCCTAACAACAAAGTTTTGAAACTAGAACACCTCCGATGCTACAAAAACTAACACTCCTTAGCGAGGAAGGTGTTCTAGTGCTGCACTATTGCTACAATACCTTGTCTGCATCACCCTCTGTATACATTGATGATGTCTGGACACTGTGACTGCGTACCACTGCCCCACCAAACACTGCGCAACTTTGATGTTGTATCTGTGCTATTGCTGACACTGATATATTGCTACCAACTCTGCGTCTGCACTGCAACTTCCTCTCATCTGTTGCTGCTACGACTGCAACCACAGCAATTGAGAAGCATCTGAAATATTTAATCAACTGTGTTTTTGTGCTGCATCTGTCTCCTGAGCATCTGACTGCTACTAGCCTCTACACTGTCCACTGAAGAATCTACGCTGCTACTGACTTTGTACCGAGCCTCCCACTTTGCTGTTAGCACTACACTGTGCTCCTCAACACTTGACTGCAACTGTCACTTTGGAATCTGACTGCATCACTAACACTGATCCATGAGGAAGACACCTCAATGGACCCTGCCCATCCTCTGCAACTCTGGGACCTTGCCCCTCTCTCCGGGCAATTCTGGCACTACATTTCCTCTGAAAAGCAAGTCGTCAACCTGGACCTACGCTGGCTCTTCATCACACTGGAGGCACCAAGCACATGTGCTGCCTGAATCGGCTACCAATCTAGTTGTCCTGCCTACTGCTGCCTGGGAAAACGTCTCTCCGACACTTTGGAACTTTTGTTCGGCCTCTGGAACTAAAAACGTCTTAACTCTTCAACAAATCAAACTGCCTTCTTGAGGCTCTGTGTTGCCTGTTACCCACCATTTTGTGGGTAATATCCCTAGGAGAGAATTTTTTCTCCAAGATGGTCCTCAGTTGGCAGCCAACAGCCCCTTGCAGCCGTTAGCTACCTCATTGTACCATTTTCTCCGCTCCTTGAGCCAGTCATGTGGTCACTCGACCATCTGCCATGATCGTATGTTTGAAGGTGGGCCTCCCAAATCTGAAGGTATGGCTTGTCATTTTGAAATTGAGTATTGTAGTTTGCTTATCATTTACACTTCTAGGTATGGATTAATGGGGGGATTCAGCGGAAAGAATGGGGTAGGTATGTGCTTTTGTCCCCTAGACCCCTTTTAGGCATTAACCTTGGATTCTAGTTCCGTGGGATCTCTTTTATTGACCATTTGGTTCCAAGGATGGTATTTCATGGGAAACCCCGATTTTGGTTGCATGGTCCCGCTCCATTATCCGCTTATATTACCCCTTTTCCATTCATTACCACCCCATCCATCATTTTTCCCACCTGGGTCCACATTCCTCCATCGAGTCCACATAGGGTCAGCTCACCCCTTCCCCTCGCTCACACCTTGGGTCATGGCTTGGAATGAAGCCCAAAGGTTGATGCAACTAAAAAGAAAGATAAAAGAATATATATCCACTTTCAACAGGGGAAGTACCACAAAATGCAAAATATGGCCGAGACAAAAACATTTAGCAAGTGGGCAAAAGCCGATACATGAGCTCTACCCCATCATCATGGCCATCACCCTGGTTCCATAAGGTTCTATGAGCCTTCTTCATCATATAGGAACCCATGATTGTCCCAACCCCTGGTGGGCAATGAACTGCCCCACCTTAAAGGGGGGAATTTACTGTTATATCTTATACATCATGCTCTAACCCCTTTGAGCCTTGAGCAGTTGATCAAAGAAAATCATAAAAAGGCAAAAGGTATATAAAGAAGGGTGGAAAAATCAAAGTCGGGGTACGTCATGTACCATGATTGCTCCCTCCTGCACCTTATAAACCCAAGGATGGGCTTCCCTCTTATTGGCTACCCTTGTGCCCAACATGTGACCCAGGGCTACCCCCTCTCATTCCCTACCTCATTCACCTATCTACCACATGCGACCACCTTTTGATGGATGTACCTTGATTATATTATCCCCTTTAGAAGCAGAAACCACTTAATAGGGTACTTGGTTAAACCCATTGGGAATTAGGAGACATTGGCACATCCTGAAGCCCATTATGGAAGGGAAGGCCATTATGAAGACCCCACCTGTGATCCATGATTAGGTAAGCTCATTTTCTCGATTTCTCTAATGACTTATTGTACTATAAGCCTAGGGTGCGCATTGGATGTTGATTTGTGGTAGCATCGAATGTGTTCGAGCCACGAAATTTGGTGAAGAGGTTGGGGTGCATGAGATCTCCAATACCCAGAAAGGGTTTGGGCAGATTCTAAACAGTTTAGGAGATATTAAAATAATTAATATTTTTAATGGAGTCTCTAAGTCTAAACTTAGGGAAATTAAAATATTAATGTGGATTAGTATAAAACCGTGTTAGAATGGTCCAAAAGACATGGATCAAGCCAGATCTAATCTTAGTCGTTGATTAGCGACTTAATCTCGGCCGTTGATATGTCAACGAGAAAAGTGTAAGAGGAGGCTTGAGGGTCACTTGAAGGATACACCGGATGATCAATCATTCTATTCTCTAGAGCGGGGTTTGCTAGGAGAGATAGAATCAGTGATTGGAGTTGCAGCTGAGGGGCATTGAGTACAGAGAGACAGAGAGGCAGAGATATTGTCGGGACATCAGCGTAGGAGCTAGAGAGAGTGACGCAGTAGAAGCCAGGGCTCACGCAGGGCCACGTAGAGGCAACCAGGAGCTATGCAGTGCTTCAGAGAGGTTAGCATTGTTGACGTAGAGGGCCTGAAGGCTGACGCATGGCTAGCGTTGGGCAGAGAGAGGCTGATGCAGTCGAGAAAGACAAATGCTAGGGTTTTTGGGGCAAATTAGAGCTGAGGAGCTGCCGGAAGGTTTATCTGGGGTTTCAGCCGGGACATTTGTTTCAGACTGAGAGGTACTATTGCCAAGGAAATTCTCTGTTGGGTAAGCTGGATTTGGCATGCAGATTGTACTCTAAAATTGCTTAATAAGAAAACCCTCAGATAGTTGCATCGGTTTTCCTGCATTGGGTTTTTCCGTGGACATTGGTCCAAAAATAACGGTGTCATTTTGTGTGCTTATTTCTATTTCCTTTAGTTGATGATCTGTAATATGTTGAGCATGCACTAGTGTTTATTTTCAGTATTTACATTGTAAATAACTTGTTAAGTAACATAACAAGTAGGTAGGAATAAATCAGTAAAGTGCATGGAAGGTTTCTAACTGGTAGACTTAGAAAATTCAACATGGTATCAGACGGTGGTTGCAGATCACAAGAGAACTGAGGACATTAGTGGAGCGGAGCAATAGCAGCAGAAAACAGCTGTCCGAGTGACAAAAGTTCTTTCTAGCATAGCAGCAATTAGGGAAGGGTGACGCAGTGCTTGTGTCATCAACAATGAGCCAGGAAGAGGCAACGCAGAGGCTAAGGGAGGCAAAGGGAGACTCACACAGAAGCTAGGAGGGCTGACGCAGTTGGTTGAGGAGGCCGGGTTGCTGGTGCCAGGATTGTGCAGAGCCCAGGAGCTCTCACTTTCAGGTTGCTGGGGTTTAGGAGGCTGTGGGAAAGTTGCAGAGTGGAGCTGGTGAGGTACTGTAGTCAGAACATTACCTGACAGGGCAAGGCCAAGAGGAGGGAGTTGCTACCAAGGGTTTCTAGCCGAGAAATCCGGATCAGTGGTGCAGTTTCACAGATGGTCAGAGTAGGGGGCATATCGACATCGGCAGAAGGATTTCCAGGAGGGAAATCAAGACTCAAAGGGAGTCACATCGAGAACTTTCAGGAGGGAAGTAGAAAAGCATCATGGCACTACACGAAGTAAGAGACCAAGACAGGCTGGACGGAGCATCAAACTTCACAGTCTGGAAGGCTAGAATCTTATCCGTACTTGACAAAAATCGTGTCAAGAACTTTGCCTTGAAGACAATAGTTATCCTAGTCGACCTGGCTGAGAACGACAAGTACGAGGAGGCAATGGTGAGGGCCAAGAGCATCATCCTTGACGGGGTCAAGGACCATGTAGTACCACACATTGCCGAGAAGGAAACATAAAATGAGATGTGGGAGGCCCTAAAGAAATTGTACTAACATACTTCTGTGCAGAAAATAATGTTATTAGAAAATCAGTTGAGGTCATATCAGATGAAGAAGGGAGAACCGATTGACACCTTCCATGGAGGATTGAATGAGATCCGAGATCAGTTGATTGCGATAGAATCCACGTCAGATTAGGAATTCATGGTGAGGCCAACCCTGAATGCAGTCTCAGAAGACTGGGAGGTATTTGTCCAGAGTATACTAGGCAGAGAGACACTTCCACCTTGGGATGAGATGTGGGTGGCTCTTCGCCAAGAAGAGATCAAACGACAGTCAAAGGCGGGAAGCAGCAATAAGGGAATCAGAGTCAAAAAGGAAGAGGAAGAAGATGTTGCCTTAGCATCTGAGGGAAAGCAAGAAAAGCGGAAGAAGAAGGATCTCTCCAAGATCAAGTGCTTCCACTGTGGGGCGCTGGGTCATTATGCGACCCAGTGTCCAGGGTAGAAGAGTAAGGGAGAGTCTTCCGAGACTAAGGCATCACCAGCAAGGGCAGAGAAGGAAGTGGAGACAGACGATGATTGTGCCATGAGTGCACACACACCACTTGAGCGGAAGTGGGGAGACATCGAACTGTAGTCAGGTGGACTATAGGCGATGAGGGGCAGGATCCTCGAGGTACCTAGCCTCTTGGATTAGACCTTGCTACAGGAGCCCCGAAAAGGAGTCGCAGGACTGGATGATGTGGGTAGAGACGGATGCGGATGGAGAAGCAGAGAGAGCTACAGTGCAGGAGTCTTGAGATAGCGCGAGGCTAGCAGGCTGCAGCAGTGCGAGAGGCACGAGAGTGTTGCACCAGTGCAGGATGGCACAGAGAGGTGTGCAACGGTGCGAGATGCAGGGAGTTGTTGTAGTAGCACAGAGGTCAGAGAAGGAGCACTTGTCAGCAGCAGAGGGAGCTTCAACATCAGGAGGTCTCTAGCCCAACGGAGAGGTCAGAGTTGGGAGATCAGTTACTTACTTTTCAGTAATTGAGTTGTAGTGCAGCAGTGGGCAGCATGATGAGAGGAGATGCAATGCAGATGCAGCAGTGGCAGTGACAGAGCCATGGGCAGCAACACGGATGCAGAGGGAGCTGTCGTACAGACGCGGAACCATGGGCAATAGTACAAGATACAACAGTGTAGAGGATGGTGGACAATTGGCCTAGCATTAGCACAGGGACCAATGTCGGATGATCAGAGTAATACTCAATGAGGAATATTGCTGGAGCACAGTCCTCGCGAAGAGGGAGTGTTGGTTTGTGGTAACATTGGATGTGCTCTAGCCACGAAATTTGGTGGAGAGGTTGGGGCACATGAGATCTCCAATACCCAGAGAGGGTTTGGGCAAATTCTAAACAGTTTAGGAGATATAAAAATAATTAATATTTTTAATGGTGTCCCTAAGTCTAAACTTAGGGAAATTAAAATATTAATGTGGATTAATATAAAACTGTGTTAGAGTGGTCTAAAAGACATGGATCAAGCCAGATCTAATCTTAGCCATTGATTAGGGACTTAATCTCGGCCGTTGATATGTCAACGAGAAAAGTATAAGAGGATGCTTAAGGGTCACTTGGAGGACACGCCAGATGATCAGTCATTTTATTCTCTAGAGCGGGGTTTGCTAAGAGAGATAGAATCAGTGATCGGAGTTGAAATTGAGGGACATTGAGTACAGAGAGGCAGAGAGGCAGAGATAGTGTTGGGAGATCAGTGCAGGAGCCAAAGAGAGTGACGCAATAGAAGCCAAGGCTCATGCAGGGCCACGCAGAGGCAACCAAGAGCTGCGCAGTGCTTCAGAGAGGCCAGCGTTGCTGACGCAGAGGGCCAGAAGGCTGATGCAGGGCCTCCTGAGGTTGAAACATGCCCACTCAGGGTGACGCAAGGCCATTGTTGGGTAGAGAGAGGCTGACGCAGTCCAGCAAGGCAAACGCCAGGGTTTCTGGGGCAGATCAGAGCTGAGGAGCTGCCGGAAGGTTTATCCGGGGTTTCAGTCGGGACATTTGTCTCAGACTGAGAGGTACTACTGCCAAGGAAATTCTCTGTTGGGTAAGCTGGATTTGGCACCCAGATTGTACTCTGAAATTGTTTAATAAGAAAACCCTCAGATAGTTGCACTGTTTTTCCGCATTGGGTTTTTCCAGGGACATTGGTCCAAAAATAACGGTGTCATTTTGTGTGTTTTTTCTATTTCCTTCAGTTGATGATCTGTAATATGTTGAGCATGCACTAATGTTTATTTTCAGTATTTACATTGTAAATAACTTGTTAAGTAACGAAACAAGTAGGTAGGAATAAATTAGTAAAGTTCATGGAGGGTTTCTAACTAGTAGACGTAGAAACTTCAACATTGGATCTTATGCAGGATTGCAAATGGATTCCATTTGGGGTTTGGTCTCCCTATACAAGGTCCTAACTCTCCAGAGGGCTACATTGGTACATGCAGGGTGAGCGTTGAGAGCCATGGGCCTCCACAGCAGCAGAGTACACTCCATGGATCCCCATAGCCATTTAGAGATTGCTCGTGGTTCACTTATTGGACGGGGAGGATGCAATTGATGCATCATGCCTAGCTGGTCCCAGATCTACACCATACACTTGGCAAATGATCTAGGACTTCTATGATAATGTGGCATCTCCTACATTATCATCCTAGCCCTTGAGGGCAACCTACAGGCATCTTCAATTTGTTTGGAGACCCATGAGGGCACTTGTGTGCACCCATAGTCATTTGGAGCACCACAGGTTATTATAAGGGGCCAACCCCTTGTCCACTGCTTTTGAGGGTCCTATTCTTCATTGTGGCACCCATGGACCTCATTAGGCCTCTTAGAGGTCTCTACAACATGCATCGATTATTATTTGACCTCTTGAGAGGCTTACCTTTTCTTTTGTGAGCTAGTTTGGTGGGCTTGTCACCAAAATGTTGTATTATTAGCACATTATTTTATTTTTGGGGCTTATGTAGGCCAAGGAGGCTAACCCGAACTCCATAGATGTGTATAAATACAAGTGAGTTGAGATCATTTCTCATCATCACTTTGGATTGGGTCTCTCTCTTCTTTAGAAAATTTCACACTTTTTGCTGGAGGATGAAATGGAGCATTTATGTATGAATTTTGATGTATGGTTATTGGTTTATCTTCTCTTGGAGCTTCTGTATTGTCATTTGTGAATGGTTGGATATACTCTACTGCATGTAAGTACAAAATTTTGACGCTATTCTTTATTACTTTTGTCATATATGATGGATGGGATTTTCGTTGTTTTAAGGCTAATTGTTGCATGCAAATTATTGCTGAATATTGTAGGATTGTCTCTATTATAATGTTCTCTCCATGCATTGGCCCTTGTAGTATGAGCGAAATCTCCTAGAGGTAAAATTTGACTTCAACAAGAAATTCTCTTGTACATTTCAAGTATAAAAGCTGCAAGATTGCTTTCACTTGACCTAGAGGGTTTGTGAAGTAATTTTGAGGCCTCCTTGACTGGAAACCAAGGAATTTTACACATAATCAACATAAACTCCATTCTCCCAAGCATTAAGGCACTGATCTACCAAGGGTGGTCGCCAAAACTCCTATTCTTTCACCTCCTCCCAAGTCTAGCCACATTGGGGTGCCTAGGGCATCATTTTCCCTGCAAGTTAGCCACTCAAAAAGTTCAATCTCCTAGGGTCTCCTGCGTTGACCTCTCTTCTAGCCCTCCAGATTTGAAGACATTCCGACTATGGAGTTGGGAGAAAAGCCAAGCCTTAACTCCAAGACCAAAACTTGATCTGCCATCCCCAAGGCTAGCACTTCCCAGGGTCAAACAACATCACTGAGTCAAATACTTTCTTTGATCCTACCCACCTTGTCTAGGGTAAGAAAATGATTGATTATTTCATACTTTCCTCATACCCCAGTCCAAGTCCACTTGGCCCCGTGTGATCCCGCTCCTTCAAAGGACCATTTTTTAAGAACCATCCAAGATACCAACTTTAACAGGGATTTAGGGTGTGGGGGAACTCCTTTTAAAGCCTATTCTTATACACCTAACCCCTAAAAGCCTCTTCCTTTATCTAGAAAAGCACATAGTACCTTGCTTAGAAAGGAAGCAAGCCCCACCCTTCAAAACCTTCTGGGAAAGGGTCTGGGTCACTCATATCCATGAATTATCATTCATTAGTGACTCCATACATATTGGGTCTCTTCCCATCGTTGAAAGTTCGTAAAGAGTAGGGAGCTTTAGCTGAGGTGACAGGGGGCTATTGCTCCATTGTTTCCCTTGACCTAGCAATTGTCCCTTTGGGATTCCCTTCTAGGACCCCTGCTAGTTTGAGGGGTAACACTACCTCTGTATAGCCTCCTGGAGATATCTCAATTCTCGACCTCTTTGCAAATGTACTCACAGGATCTGGAAAACTTCCTCCAACCTCAATGTCTCTGCTTCGATCTCTGGCTCTCTGTCAAATACTGCTCTCTGGAAATCGATCTGCTAAGGAAATCGAACTGCTGAAGTATCTTCTTGAAGTGCCCATTGACTTCTTCTTATAATCCTCTGTTGGAACTCCAACGACCAAGATTAAATTTTAATCAAGGGCTAGGATCATTTTGAAGTCGATTCGTGTGATTTTCTAGACTACCCTCACCTTGACTTAATTAATTCTGATTTATTAACCAATTTTTCTAAGTTTATACTTAGGAAACATTAAAAAAATTGGTTAATAATTTAATTAAGTCATCTCTAGGTGGAATTTCCAGAAACGATTTCTGGGATTTGGAGATCTCATGTATTCGAGCCTCTCCACCAAATTTCGTGGCTAGAACACATCCGATGCTACATAAACTAACACTAGATGGGCTTCTTTATGAAGTGAACCAGTTAGAGGCGAATAACTAATTTGGGCTCTAAAACCAGCTATGCTTGCTCTCATACAACACAAGTTCTTGGAGGAACCTTGTGAAGGGGTCAAAATTCCAGTTGCATCTTGTTTCAGCAACATCATGAGATTAACCACACCTATAGCTCCTTACAATGATGATGTTATAAGGAGAGTTTTCAAGCTGATAGTAGAAACCTTGCGAGACTTGGATAATTCCGTGGGTCCTAAATTTGAGAAAAAGCTTCAGGTTTTGGAAATTATGGCCATAACTAGGACTTATGAGATCATGTTTGATCTAGAGTGTGATGACTTGATCTTGCAAATGCTCCAATGCTTTTTCAGCATTAGGAGACATCATCTTGACTCAGTCAAAATGTACATGCAGTCCATTTTGTCATCATGTATGAGAGGTTGTGATGCCATTTGCCGGGTGTCGCTGTCTTGATTGTTGCTCATTTGGAGAGAACAATTGGTCTTACCTACTGCTTATGAGCTAGTCGAAAGGTTGGTTGAGTAGAACATAAATTTTCTTAGGAGGAAGTTGACCAAGGAGGAGTAGCTGATAGTTGCTGGGACATGCAACAGGAACGAGTTAAGGAGAAAAGGTCTTTGCTTCATCTGCAAGGAACCTTGGGGACTTGACCATTCATGCTTGATTGACACAAAGGTAGATCATGGGGAGACTCATTCTCACCATCTAGATGAGGATTCTTTTCAAGAACATCAACAGGCATGTGGGGATGATGGCAGCGGCCATGGTATGCATAACTATCTGGTGGATAGGTTTGATCAGTGACAGATTATTCCCATGCGGGGAGGAGATGAGGGAGGTGACCCATCAGTGGCGATCCAACATGGTGAGCACATAGAGAGGCTTGAGTAGACCTGTAGATATGCTGACGACAACCCAAATATACATCCATGTTCTATGAGTCAGCATGCACAACACACAGTGGAGCACAGTATGTTTGATGGACCATTTTTGGAGAGTCAGGTAGTGGCTCATATTGAGCCCATGGTGGAGGAGGATGGGCAATAGTGCTTGGGGTCAACCATTGATGAGGGGCATACAGATGTGCAGGCTGCCAGCAAGGAGGTAGTATTTGCAGACTTTGGTCAACAGGAGGCACGGGGACCTGACAAGACAATTTTGCAGGCAATGAGTGGATTGGTGGGGTATGAAGTTTCTGGTCAGATGAGGGAGGCTCTTTTGGTGATAGTGGTGCATCCATTTTTGGGCCTACCCATTAATGAGATGCAGGTAGATGTCGTGGCAGCTAGCAAAGTTGCAGTATTTCCAGACAAGAACCCTCTCCAAGAGTACATAGACAGGACGTACAACACAGATTGCCCACTTATAGGGAGAGAGGCTAGGATTCCTAGGCATATCTAGTTGACTGGTTGGGTAGAGCGATATGAGTTGAGCATGGTGCAACACAGTAGACTCATGCCATATACATATGCACATGTATATGATCCTTCCCATGGGACGGATTGGCAGGAGATCATGAGTTGGTATGCTGTTGGTGGCACGGTATTCTCAGTCGAGAGCATAGTGCAACAGAGACCCATAGACATGAGGAGTACTACATGCTCCAGTTGGCGGTTGGAGGTAGGACAACAACTTTTCAGCACTTCAGGTCTCCATCTACATAGTGGGATTGACCTTGCCTATGCCAAGGGTTGGACTGGAGAGAGGTGATGAGTTGGTACGTGGTTAATAAAGAAACATACATAGCCGAAGCTATAGCATAGTAGGAGCCACAAAGCATTGATGCTTGTTCTTGGTGGCATTGGGATCCAGGTGGATTTGTTGATGACAGGTTTAGTCAGAGATTGGTTTGGGATCCAGGCATTGAGAGGCCGGTTCATGGTGGGTTGACATAGGCATATCATCACTCAGTGGTTCATATGGGATCGTGGCATTGGGTCTCAATTGCATTGGGCCATTAGACGTTAGTTTTTGTAGCATCAAGTGTGTTCTAGCCACAAAATTTGGTGGAGAGGCTAGAATATGTGAAATATCCAAAACGTAGAAATTGTTTCTGGAAATTCTGCCTAGAAATGACTTAGTTAGATTATTAACTAATTTTTAAATATTTCCTAAGTCTAAACTCAGGGAATATGGTTAATTAATCAATATTAATTAAGTCAAGGAGAGAATCATCTAGAAATTCACACGGATTGATCTAGAGATGATCCTAGCCATTGATTATGTTTTAATCTTGGCTATTGGTGCTCCAACAGAGGAGTATAAGAGGAGGTCTATGTGGTGATGGAGAAAACACTTCAATTCTATTTCTTGGCAGATCAATTACCAGAGTAGCAGCAGTCAGTTGCCGTAGAGAGCGTTAGAGATGGAAGCGGTGAGAGATGGGCAAAGATAGCGAGGCTGGAGGAGGCATTCGAGATCTAGTGAGTGGGCTGACACAGGGGCAACACAACAGTCTCTAGAGGCAAGATCGATTTGTTGAGAGGGAGAAATGTTTGTAGTTCCAAAGGCCGGGAAGGAGTCCCAAAGTGCCAGAGCAGCATCTTTCCAGTCAACAGAAGGTAGAACGACTTCATCAGAGACCAGTCTGAGGATAGACGCTAGTAGACTATATAGAGCAGCATAGAGGCTACGCGGAGGGTAAGAGGGCCGAATTTCTGAAGGCAAGTCGTGCCGGGAGTTTGCCCATGGGGTGAGGAAAATTCCTCACTAGATTTTTTGCTAGTATTTTTCTCTATAGGATTGCCATATTTCGGCATCCAATTGTACTCATAATTTCTCACTACTACATAATAATAAAACCCTGAGTTGCTGCACCAGTTTTCCGAAGTTGGGTTTTTCCGGGGACTTTTGTCCAAAAATAGTGTTATTTTTATGTGTGCTAGCATTTCTCAGCTTCTAGCATTTTATTTTTTCCGCAGAATTTTATTTGTGAAGCTTGCATTGTATGTATTTCGATATTTGTCGTAGCAGATAAATTGTTAATTAATTAACAATTAGGAGAAATAATATAAGTTGCTGCAATAGGATTCCAGTGTATGCATTTTCACATGACATCAGATCGTAGTTGATCAGCCAGAGAGATCAGAGGTGAAAAGAAGGAATTTCGCTGCTTAGTGTGGGCAGAGGGCCGAAATTCCCAAAGGCAGCACAATCATTTTGCCAGGAGGCCGAATTACTTGTGGAGGTTCGATTTTTTCTGAGAGGGCAGAAAAAATTTGATCTTTTTAGATTGAGTGATTCCAGAGGCAGAGGCAGTAGCTCAGAGTTTTTGTTGGGCAGATATCTAGTTGGACACAGTGGTTTTTGCAGCAATTTGCCAGAGCAGAGGTAGCGTTGGTGGAAGAGAGAAGAGCACACACAGAGGGAAATTTTTCCCTAGGGAACTTTTAGTCTCAAGAAGCTCGATTTTCCTTGTAGATCAACAGTGGTTGTGAGCATATCTTCTCACTCAAGAAGGGATTGTGAATAACAGAGCAACAATTGAACAGAAGGAAAGAGGAACTTTTCGACAAATCATTGAAATGGCCGCTATTGGGCTTCGTGACCAGGATAGGTTGGATGGAGCTTCCAACTATGTCATCTGGAAGGCAAGAATGTCCTTCCTTCTAGTTGAATATGGCCTGAAAGCGTATAGTGATGCGGTGGTAGCAGTGCCCACGGATGTAGATCAGCTGAAAGAGTACCAATAGGGAGATGGCGCGAGCGAAGAAGTTGATCCGAGATGGAGTTCGGGATCATATTGTCTCACATATAGCAACCAAGGGAACGAACAAAGAGATGTGGGAGACTCTCTCCACGCTATACCAAGGTACTTCCGAGCAGCAGAAGATGTACTTAGGGGAGAAGTTAAGACTCATCTAGATGTAGAAGGGGGAAGGCATAGGTCCGTCCCTCACCAGGATTTAGGAGGTCTGAGATTAGCTTGCAGCTATTGGGGCAACGCCTCAACCCACAGAGCTAGTGTGATTGGAACTCAACAGTATCTCAGAGGAGTGGCAGGTATTCGTTGAGAGTATCTTGGGCAGAGATACCTTACCAAGGTGGAACAAGTTGTGGGCCGATTTGCAGGAGGAGGAGTTGAGACGAGCTCTATTGAAGAGCTCCATTAGTGGTAGCAACAACAGATCGAAGTAGGTGAAGGAGGAGGAGAATGTGGCCCTCGCATCAAAGGGTCCTAGTCAGGGATAGGGGGAGCAGAGGAAGAAGAAGGAGGACCTGTCAAAGGTCAAGTGCTTCAGATGTGGTGAGCTCGGTCACTATAGTACCCAGTGTCCTCTTAGGAAGAAGGATAAGGAAGAGAAGCAGGACAAGCAGACAACTTCTGCTGAGATCGACAGCTTTCCTCCAAGCTGGAGGAAGACTTCACTATGTTTGCCGATATACCTCTAGGAGTGAGGTGGGGTGATGTGGTTTTGTAGCCCCAGAGTGCTATAGATGGGCAAGATCCTTGAGGAATCCACCTCATGGATAATTACTTGGCTATAGGGGCCCACAATATTCAGTAGCAGGATGGATCAATGCCAGTTGATGCAGTCAGTACCAGAGTGATAGTTGCAGAGACTAGTAGCAGTTAGATACTGAGGAGTGCAGTGCAAAGTTGGCAGCAGTGCAGAGTCTTCAAATGACAGTGCGGAGGCTAGTAGCAGCCAAAGGCTCGGGTGACAAATGCATTATACTGTCACAGTTGATTCAGTATTTTGGATGCTTTTTAGTTGTAGATGTTGCAGTTGCAACAACAACAAATGAGAGGGAGTTGCAGTGTAGATGCACTATTTGCAACAGTTCAGCAGGGTTAGCAGCAGCACATATGCGGCATATATCAGAGTTGCGCAGTGGTTGGTGGGTAGTATGGACAGACATCAGCAGCATGAAAGGAGATGATGCAGAAATAGGGTGCTGCTACAGGGTGTTCCATAGCACTAGAACACATTCCTCGCTAAGAGGGAGTGTTAGTTTTTGTAGCATCGGATGTGTTCTAGCCACGAAATTTGGTGGAGAGGCAAGAATACATGAGATCTCTAAAACCCAGAAATTGTTTATGGAAATTCCGCCTAAAATGACTTAATAAGATTATTAACTAGTTTTTAAATATTTCCTATGTCTAAATGTAGGGAATATGGTTAATTAATCAGTATTAATTAAGTCAAGGCCAGAATCATCTAGAAAATCACACGGATCGATCTAGAGATAATCCTAGCCATCGATTATGTTTTAATCTTGTCCGTTGGTGCTCCAACAGAGGATTTTAAGAGGAGGTCGATGTGGTGATGGAGAAGACACTTCAACAATTTGATTTCTTGGTAGATCGATTTCCAGAGTAGCAATAGTCAGTTTTCGGAGAGAGAGCTAGAGATTGAAGCAGTGAGAGAGGGGCAAAGACAGTGAGGCTGGAGGATGTGAAAATTCTAAATCTTGAATTTTACTGCAACAACTGATATTATTTCTTCTATTTGTTAAATTGATTAAACAAATCATTTGTAGTTTTCTATGGCAAATATCGAAACATATATACTGCAGCCTACACAAATAAATCTTGAATTTTACTGCAACAACTGATATTATTTCTTCTATTTGTTAAATTGATTAAACAAATTATTTGTAGTTTTCTATGGAAAATATCGAAACATATACACTGCAGCCTACACAAATAAATTTGTGGAAAATAAATGCAAGGGGAAATACTAGCACATATATAACCACAATGACATAGTTATTTTTGGACAATCATCCCTAAAAAAATCCAATGTGGGAAAACCAGTGCAACAGATGAGGGTTTCTTTCATTAATCTTTAGCAATATTTTTTGAGCAAGATACAAATAGCCAAAATAGAGGAAGAATCACTGAGAGAAATTTACTGATGAATTTCTCACACTCCACAATGATTTTCTGACCCCAAAGAGGACCTTCCCTTTCGCTGTCCTCATTGTGTTACCCCTTGCGCAGTGACTACATCACTCCTTTGTGCTGATGAACTACGCCCCTCCTCTGTGCTGCCCCTTCCAGATTTGTCCTGCACTCTCAGACTATTGCTGATGCCCTCTTTCTCCCACTTGCAACTCACACTTTGACTCGATTTTCTCTTGCCGAACTTCAGCCACTTCGAAAATTGATCTGCTTGAGCAACTGAGTATCCGCCCTAGTGTGTTCTCCATCTACCCATCGACTTCTTTTTATAATTTTCTGTTGGAGCATCAACGACCAGGAGTAATACATAATCAATGGCCCAGATCAATTCCCGGTCGATCCATGTGAGTTTCTAGATGATTCTCACCACAACTCAATTAAAACTGATTAATTAACCATATTCCCTAAGTTTAGACCTAGGAAATAATTAAAAAATTTGTTAATAATCTAATTGAGACACTTTTGGGTGGAATTTATAGAAACGATTTGTGGGTTTTGGAGAACTCATTCATTCTAGCCTCTCCACAAAGTTTCGTGACTAGAACACATCCGATGCTACAAAAACTAACACTCCCTCTTAGTGAGGAAGGTTTTCTAGTGTTGTTGCCCCTCGTAGTTGTGAAATTTTTTGAATCTTTACAAACGGAAATCCTACTGCAGTCACTGGTTTAGCATCTCCTACTTGTTATTTCATCCAACAAGTTATTTAATTTATAAACAGTGATAAAAAACATTACTGCAGACTACACTAACATATAGATCATAAACTGAAACAATATATGAGACAAACACACAAGGGACACCGTTATTTTTGGACAACACGTCCCCGGAAAAACCCAATGCGGGAAAATTAGTGTAGTAGATAGAGGGCTTGTATTATTAAGCAAGCAGAACCTGAGTACAATAAGTTGCCCCTCACACCGACTAACCTTTAAGAGAAATCTCTGCAGTAAGAAATACATACGAGGGTTTACCTCGTTCTCCAAGTCACAACTGGTCCACTGAGTGGCCTGACTCCGACAAACACTGCGAAATCCCAATGCAATCCCTACTTGGGCCAGCGTCTTGCCTCTAGGAGATTGCGTCACCCCTTCTGCTAGATCGATTTGCTGGAGGAAGACTGTTGTTCAACCCTCCCAGCTCAGAACCTTGCTTCTCCAGCAAAATCTCGAACTTTTGACGAATATCCTGCACTGCCACTACAAGAGACATTCTTAGCCTGCATGAGCCCCTTCTTGGGCTGCGTAGGTCTCTGCGTTGCCTCTATGATGCTACTACTGCCTCTCTTCCCAGTACTCTTTGGCTCAGAACTCCTTTTCGATCTAAATCTCTACTTCTACCCCTCTCACTGCATCTCAAATCACTAGTTTGATTTTCTTAGCAAACCACGCCCCAAAAAAATCGAACTGATTTGATCACTTAGTGTATCTCCAACTGACCCTCAAGCTTCCTCTTATACTTTTCCCGTTGATGAATCAACAACCAAGATTAAGTCCCTAATAAACGGCTAAGATTAAAATAGACTTGATCCTCGTCTCTTAGAAGCTTCTCACCCATATTTTTATTAATAACCATTAATATTTTTATTTTCCTAAGTTTAGACTTATGAACCCCATTAAAAATATTAATTATCTTAATAACTCACAATCCGGGTGGAATTTCTCCAAACAATTTTTGGGTCTTGGAGATCTTATGTTTTCTAGCCCCTTCTCAAAATTTTGGAGCTAGAGCACATCCGATGCTACCCAAAATCAACAGTAGTAACACCCTGTCTTTGCATCATCTCCTGACACGCTGCTAATGTCTGGCTGCTACTACCCACCACCTACTGCGCAACTCTGATATGTGTTGCATTTGTGCTGCTGCTACCCACCAACTACTGCGCAACTCTAATATGTGTTGCATTTGTGCTGCTGCTGACCCTGCTGCACTGTTATCAACTACTGCATCTGCACTGCAACTCCCTCTCAATTGGTGTTGCTGAGAATTTATTGAAACTGATTCTCCACCATACCCATCTTTTCTCTGAACTGGATGCACTTAGCTCTCCCTAGAGCTTTTGTGAGTATGTCAGCTATTTGATCGCTTGTGGGGACATACCGCAGCTGGACTGCGCCACGATGAACACAATCTCTAATGAAATGACATTTTATATCAATGTGCTTCGACCTATCATTAAATACTGGATTCTCAGAGAGTTTTTTACAACTATGATTATCATAGTAAACATTGGTTGCTCCCATTTGCTTCTTGAACAAACTCACCAACAATTTCCTAAGCCATATAGCTTTGCACATAGTCGTGCTGGCGCCATATATTCTGCTTTTGCTGAGCTTAGTGCTACTAGCTTTTGCTTCTTGCTGCACCAAGATTTCATCCCTGATCCAACACTGAAACAGTACCCAAAGGTTCTTTTCCTGTCCACTGAACTACCTGCCCAATCTGCATCTGTCAATCCGCTCAACTTGACGTCATCTCCTCGAGTATATTTCAACCTGAGTCCGACTGTTCCACACACATATCTGAGAATGTGCCTAGCTGCTGCTCAATGTACCCTTTTCAGTTCCACCATGAATTGACTAAGGGTATTGATAGCAAAACAAATTTCTGGCCTGGTGTTGACTAGATACATGAGTGACCCAATTAGCTGTCTGTACAAGGTGGGGTCGACTTCCTTGTCCCCTGATGCATCTATCTTTTTCCCGTTGGTAATCATGGGTGTTGCCATGGGTTTGCAATCCTACATTTGGAATCTCTTCAGAATTTTTGTAGCATATCTCCCTTGCCCAAGGAAGATCTCCCCATTCTTCTGCCATACTTCCAACCCTAGAAAATAGTGCATCAACCCCATATCCTTCATGTTGAATTTTGCTGCAAGGTTCCTTTCGTAGTCCTTTATGAGCCCCGATGATCCTGTCAAAAATAGGTCATATACGTATAAAACTAGAATGAGAGGCTCATTATCCACCATCAAATAGTAGAGATTGGGATCTGCATCACTCTTGATGAATCCCAACTACTGCAAGTAACTGTTAATCTAATCGTACCATGCCTTGGCTGCCTGCTTGAGCCCATATAGGGCTTTCTTCAATCTGCATACATGAGTGCGCTTCCCATGAGTTTTGAAGCCTTCAGGCTTCTCTATATACACCTCTTCTTCTATCACCTTATTCAAATCTTCAATAATGTTGTCTTGATATCCATTTGCTGAATTTCCCATCCCATCTATGCTGCTAGGGATATGAGAGATCTGATAGAGGCATATCTGTCAACTGGGGTGAAGGTCTAATCATAGTCTATTCCTTCATTTTGTGCATACCCCTTTGCCATGAATCTAGCCTTATACTTCTTTACACTGCCATCTGCAGTGTACTTGATCTTGTAGATCCATCTATAACCCACAACTGATCTATCTTCTAGTCTAGGCACCACCACCCAAACATCATTTGTCATGATAGAACTGTACTCTTCTACCATGGCATCCACCCACACTCGATGTTGTGCGGCTTCTTGAAAACTTGAGGGTTCCGCAACCTGAGCCACCAAGGCCTGGTATCATCAAGCTACCTGCACTGCCTCTTGTCGGTTTTAGTAGCTCCGACAAACTCTTCTGCGTCCTTCAAGGTTTGACGCACTTCCTTACTGGTCCTACCACTAGTGGTGGGAGGTTCAATTTGTTCCTCCACCTGTTCCTGCTGCTCTGTTTGCTAAGAATTACCTGGATCTCCTACCACTGAGGAGATGCTGGTACTAGTCACTGTACTCGAACCCTGTGACTGTCCCCTTGCTTGTTCTCCCTGTGGTCCTTGCTGTTGCTCGACTAATGGAACATCTGATGACTGATCTCCTGCAGGCATCTTTTGAAAGCTTTGTCTTCCATGATCTTTACATGTCGCCTCATTGCAATCTTCCTGCTGCCAGGAATGTAGATTCTGTATGCCTTTGAGATCTCATTATATCCTACGAGATACCCCTTTTTTGTAGTATGATCCAACTTACTATGCTTCTCATCTGGAATGTGACAATAGGCCACACTCCCGAATATCCTCAAATGACTTACCTCAGGTTTCTTCCCGTGAAGACTTCCTTTGGCATTTTCTTCCCCAAAGCTCTGCGAGGTGTCCTGTTTTGAATGTACACCGCTGTGTTGCATGCTTTTTCCCATAGAAATCTAGGCAAATCCTGATCATACAACATGGCCTTTGCTGCCCCGACTATAGTTATGTTCTTCTGTTCTGCTACCCCATTCTGTTGTGGATTATAGGGAGTTGTCCACTCTCTTTTGATACCTTCCTTTGTGCAAAAATCTGTGAAGTCTTTATCCGTGTATTCTCCACCATTATCTGAACGTAATACCTTGATCTTTTTCTTTGTCATGTTTTCTACGAGAGCCTTGAACTCTCGAAATTGATCAAAGACCTCATCCTTGGTCTTTAAGAAGTAGATCCAAGTTTTTCTGGAATGGTCATTAATAAAGGTGATGAAATACTCGCAATCGCTAAGAGCTCTGGTGGACATAGGGCTACAAATATCTGAGTGTATCAATCACAACACGCCATTGGCTCTGTTATCACTTCTGGGAAATGCTGCTTTTGCGTACTTCCCAAGTAAACATCCCCAACATAGATCATCATGTTCGGTGCTGAGAGATGGAAGTCCTGTTATAGTCTCTCTGAGCATCCTAAGTGCTCCATGGTGCAAGTGTCCCATCCTCCTGTGCCATGGTTCGTTCAACTCCTTCCTATTGTTGTTATCACTACCTATCAGTGCCATTGGAGAATTGATGTGCAATCTATATAGCCTGTTGCTTCGAGTTCCATTCTGTCTCACCTTCTTCCAGCTGGGATGTTTGACATATACTTTCTTTCCCACAAAGTATACATCGTACCCCTTGTCATGCAACTAGGATACTGGAATTAGGTTCATACCCAATCCTGGCACATGCAGTACATTCGTGGCGCTAGTGCTGGTTCCTGTTTCCGTCTGAAAATATATGGTGCCTCTCCCTATTGGAGTAAGTTAGTTCTGTTGTCCATGATGATCTAGAAGTCCATTTGCTCCTCTTGATAGCTCGAGAAATATTCCCTTCAGTCATGTGAGCTGAAGCTCCGCTATCAATATACCAGACACCAGCTGGTGCTGGTCTTGACAGACACGCAAACTTATCTTCTAATCTGGAAGATAATTTTGACGCTTCTTGACTATCCATAATTTCCTGTGCTATTTTTCCTTCCCAACACTGCATTCACAACTACAAAAATACATGTCCTGCTTTGCGTGGAAACTGTTGCGTTGCTCCCTTTGCCTTTCACAAATCTTGATCTAGAAAATTTTATTGTTTGTCGACTCACTTAGAGAATTAATTTCCACAAAAATTTGCGCACCTAGCCAATGGACTGCGTAGCCTGTCTGGGGTTTCGAATTGTTGTCTACGCAGTGCTTTCGAAATCCTTCTTCCGTCTGCAACCAAGTTCCTCCCACTTTACCAGTCCTTTGATACCATGTGAAAATTTGGTGTTTTGAATTTTATTGCAACAACTGATATTATTTCTTCTATTTGCTAAATAGATTAAACAAATTATTTGCAATTTCCTACGACAAACATCGAAACATATACACTACAACCTACACAAATAAAATTCTGCGGAAAATAAATGCAAGGAAAAATACTAGCACATATATAACCACAATGACAGTTATTTTTGGACATTTGTCCCCGAAAAACCCAATGTGGGAAAACCGGTGTAGTAGATGAGGGTTTCTTTTATTAATCTTCAGCAATAATTTCTATACAAGATACAAATAGCCAAAATAGAGGAAGAATCATTGAGAGAAATTTACTAATGAATTTATCACACTCCACAGTGATTTTTTGACCTCGCAGAGGACCTTCTACCCTTTCGTTGTCCTCACTACGTTACCCCTTGCGTAGTGCCTCTGCGTAACTCCTCTGCGTTGATGAACTGCGTCCCTCCTTTGTGCCGCCCCTTCCAGATTTGTCCTGCACTCTTAGACTATTGCTGATGCCCTCTTTCTCCCACTTGCAACTGATTCTTTGACTCAATTTTCTCTTGCTGAACTTTAGCCACTGAGAAAATCAATCTTCTTGAGCAACTGAGTATCTGCCCCTGTGTGTTCTCCATCTACCCATCAACTTCTTCTTATAATCTTCTGTTGGAGCACCAACAACCAAGTTTAAAACATAATCGTTGGCCTAGATTAATTCCCGGTCGATTCGTGTGAGTTTCTAGATGATTATGACCACATCTCAATTAATACTGATTAATTAACCATATTCTGTAACTTTAGATTTAGGAAATAATTAAAAAATTGGTTAATAATCCAATTGAGACACTTGGTGGAATTTCAGAAACAATTTCTGGGTTTTGGAGAAATCATTCACTCTAGCCTCTCCATAAAGTTTTGTGACTAGAACACATCTGATGCTACAAAAACTAACAAAGGAGGCATTCCAGATCTAGTGAGTGCATTTGTAGAGAGGAAGAAGAGAAACAGAGAGTTGGACGTAGGGGTAGTGCAACAGTGTCTAGAGGCAAGGTCGATTCACTGAGAGGGAGAGACGTTTTCGGTTCGGAAGGTCGGGAAGGAGTCCTAGAGTGTCGAAGAAGCATCTTTCCAGTCAACAGAAGGCAAATTGACTTCATCAGAGACTAGTTTGAAGCTAGACGTCCAGCAGGCTCTGCAGACTAGCACAGAGGTTGACATAGAGGGTCAGGGGGCCGAATTTCTAAAGGCAAGTCGTGCCAGGAGTTTGCCTGTGGGGTGAGGAAAATTCCTGACTAGATTTTTGCTAGTGTTTTTCTCTGTAGGATTGCCTGATTTCAACATCCAGTTGTACTCAAAATTTGTCACTGCTGCATAATAATAAAACCCTCAGTTGCTACACCAATTTTCCCAAGTTGGGTTTTTCTAGGGATTTTTGTCCAAAAATAATTGTGTTATTTTTATGTGTGTGCTAGCATTTATGAGCTTCCAACGTTTTATTTTCTTCGTTGAATTTTATTTGTGAAGGTTGCAGTGTATTTATTTCGATATTTGCTGTAACAGATAAATTGTTAATTAATTAACAATTAGGAAAAATAATATTAGTTGCTGCAATAGGATTTCGGTGTAGGAATTTTCACACCAGATTGGTCCACAGGTTTGGATTGCTTGAGGGCAAGCAATCTTGGGGCAGGAGGATTTGTGATGTTCCTTTTTCTGGTGTTCCTCATGGCATGGTTAGGATGGACTTCCAGGGTTGGAGGCAGACAGGTCACAGGTGTAGGTTCACTTCATCAACAGGCCCTGGGACATTTGGAGATGTTTCATGGGGTTTTGAGGAGTTTCTGTGGGATCCAATGGCATTTGCTTGGCATATTCCATCATCTTAACAGCGTGCCTTTCGTACCATTACATTCCGACAACTTTCGAAAAATAGGGTTATTATTGGACTTAAGTCAATTGATTACGTTTAAAGTGGCACTCTGAGAGGAATACACGACAGAAGACCTAGCGTAATAGCTTATTGGAACCGGAACGAGAAGATTTATAGGATGGTGTGTTTAGAAGTGATTTTCAGTGACCCGAGAAGCCTTGGTGGCCAATTTACCCTTTTCCCGCATTAAAAAGAATATTTTACTTGAAATAAAAAGAGGGAAAAGTGCTTCTTTGTTAAAATATTAATAAAATAAGAGGTTCTAGAGGGGTCCATCAGATCTATAGAAAGAGGAGCAGGAGGCCATTACAGGACATCTTGGATTTGATCTTTTTTTTGTATGAGAGGTTTGAGAACCCGGTTCTCTACTTCATTTGTAGCCCTAGGATGGAAACCCTTAGGTGATTCAGTGAGGTTGGGCGAGTGCCCACTTTCCCTTGGTGAATTCATCTAGAATTCACAAGAGAGCTTAGTAGTACAACTCAGTTTAGTTTGGAGGGCCAGTATAGCGTTGGAACAGATTCTTGAGGCCAGTTGTCCATCTCAGTTATTGTTGAAATTTCTAAGTATAACCCGTTAGAAATTTTATCTATATTCTCTGGTTTATTTCTCCTACTTGTTAGTTACGAACAAGTTACTTAAACATCTAAACATCGAAATAAATGCAATACAATCTCAACTATCTATAGATCAACAGCTGAAAGAAATAGCAAACACACAAGTGACACCATTATTTTAGGACAACTCATCGCCTGAAAAACCCAACTTGGTAAAACCGTGTAGCAATTCTGAGGGTTATTTTATTATGTAGTCTTTCCTTGAGTACAACTAGGTGCCAAACCGGCTCACCCGACAAAGAAAATAATCTAGCAGTAATACCTCTCTATTCAGAAGCAAATATTCAAAAAATCTGCCCCACGAAACCCTCTCCAGCAACCTCTGAAGCTCAGCGTCAGTCCACCTAGCCTTAGCGTTAGCTCAGAAGCCTCTGCGTCAGCTCTCTGACGCATTGCGCAGCCTTTACCACCCTCTGCGTCACTCTAGCAGCCTTTGCATGGATGACGCAGGCCCTTCTGGCCTCTTTGTTGTCTCTGTTGGGCTCTGCGTGTTTCCTCTAGCTCAATGTCTGTCTCTCTCTGCTTCTGTGCTAGTCTCTCGGCACTATCTCTGCCTCTTTGTCTCGTACTCACTGCCCCGTGCTGCAACTGATCACTGATTTGATTTCTCTTACCAAACCTTGTTCTAGAAAATCAAATGACTGATCACTCTGGTGTGTTCTCCAACTGACCCTCAAGCCTCCTCTTATACTTTTCTTGTTGGTCCTTCAACAGCCGAGATTACATGTCCAATCACGACTAAGATTAGATTTGGTTTGATCCATGTCTTTTGGAACCTTCTAACCCAGTTTTATATTAATACCCATTAATATTTTATTTTTCCTAAGTTTAGA